>JANAVB010037819.1:8788445-8832896 GCA_029216955.1 Iris pallida
AACTTGCTGTGAGGGGTTCGGATTATCTGCAGGATTTTCGCGGATGTCCGTCGGATTATCCGAACTTCTCCACACTAACTTGCTGTGAGGGGTTCGGATTATCCGCAAGATTTCCGCGGATGTCCATTGGATAATCCGAACTGCTGCTCACTAACTTGCTGTGAGCGATCGAATTATCCGGCGGATTTATCCAAAAATTTGTCAGATTTTTCGTCTCCTCTGAGAGACTTTTACTTCACCATTTCTATCTTTATGTTAGTCATCCTAGCAAAGTGCGTAAGATTCCTAGACATTTACAGACTCAGGAAAAGAACAGGGATAAGAACCGTCTTCTTTGTAGTCTTCAAGCTGGATCTTTTTGCATGGTCTGCTTCATAGTCTTTTGCATTTCTCTTTGTTGTAGTATATCATCATCTTGATAATGGAGAAATGCAGGGCTCCATGGTCTTTGATAAGCTTCATAGAATTTGCATGGAGATTCTTTTCTTCTATTCTTATCTTTTTAGAAGTGCCTGTAAAAAGTACAAACTAAAGACGTATAAGGGTTATTGTGAACAATGTATCAAAATCGATGTGCCAACAGACTGTGGAGAACCAGGAGTTGCTTATGGATCTGAAGATAATGTCTATCCAAATTTCAGAAAACCCGAAGGCCCTGAACACCCAAATCATGTATTGCCAGTCCAGGCGATCATATACCTTCTCCATGTTGAGTTTGATGGCGACCTTCCCCCATGGACGGGAATTTCATGCAGGTTATCATTTCTTGAGCTAGCAAGATATTTTCGGTGATATTTTGCACAGGGACGAAGCCGCTTTGCTCCTTGGAGATAATCTTGGGGAGGAGATAGGACATACGGTTCGCGATGATCTTGGAGATGATATTGTTGGTGAAGGTGCATAAACTGATAGGCCTGAAGTCTTTGAAGGTCTTTGGGTTTTCCTTTTTTGGGATTAGGATTAGGTTGGCGTGCGAGATAGATTTGGGGTATCTTGTATCTTAAAGAATGCAGTTGCGGCCTCATGTACGTCAAAATTGATAATGTCCCAGCAAGATCGGAAAAAGACACCGGAGAAGCCGTCAGGCCCAGGGGCGCTGTGCTCGTCAAGGGCCCACACAGCAGTCATGACTTCCTCTACGGACGGTGGGGTTAAGAGCTGCGAGTTCTTCCATTTGCTGATCAGCATGGGGACTTTAGCCAAGAAAGCCTCATCCTTGGCGACTACATCTTTGGTGAATAGATTGGTGTAGAAGTTGGTGGCTGCAGCGTGGATGCTCCGCTGGTCTTTGAGTAGGATGTCGGTATCGTTAGAGATTTGGTGCAGGTTAAGTTGATGTCTACGTCCATTGATGCAGGCGTGAAAGAAAGTAGAATTCCTATCGCCTTCGATATCCCAGGTAAGTCTGGATTTCTGTTTCAAAATTCCGTCTCTACCTTCAACCGAGACTTGAGTAGAGCTTTGGTGAGATTGAGAGCGGCACGTACCTCTGGAGACCTGTCCGTGGCGTACCGGATCTTAGCACGAGTGATGTCATCTTCCGTCGACTTAATCGCTTGGAAGATGTTGCCAATCGTGAGCTTGCTCCAGGATGATAGAGCGCCCCTGGTTGCCTTGAGTTTGGCGGCCACTCTAACAAGGGGGTCCGGGTGGATTATCGAGTTCCAAGCGGTGGTCACGATGTTTCTGAATTGTGGATGATGTCTCCAGAAGTCCAAGATTCGGAAGGGTTTCTTAATCAGGTTGGAGTTGCTGCTGATCTCGATGAGGAGAGGGGAGTGATCCGATTTGGTAGTGTTAAGGTAAGAGAGGTTGGAAATGAGATCCATGTAGGACCAACGGTTGTCGACCAAGGCACGATCTAGCCGAGAGTATTGTCTTCTGGCGCCTTCCTGCATGTTGCACCAGGTGATGGCGTTACCGGAGAAGGGGAGGGTGGATAGGTGGGCGTTGAAGGTGAAGGTATTGAAGTCGTTCATTGACGGCTGGGGGGGTCGCCCCTCGGATTTTTCTTCTTTGCACAAAATTGTGTTGAAGTCCCCAAGGCAGATCCACGGGAGGTTGTTGAGTGGGAGGTGGGTATCCATCATGGTATCCCAGAGCTGCTTGCGCTCGACGAAGTCATAGCTGCCATGGACTGCAGAGAGAAGAGATCGGGAGGTGAGGGTGGGGTGCTCTACCCAGCAGAAGAGCGCCTGATTGGAGTCCTGAACGGTTTCAAAGGATCATTCAGTGCTGAAGAAGATCCAGATGTCATGACACCCGACAACGGCGTTCGGGAAGTCGAGTTGAAGTTGGATAGATTTGAGTTTTCTCTGGGGAATTTTAGGTTCGATGATGACTAAAATGTCGATCCAGTAGATTTCCTTGAGGCTAATTATCCTCCCCAAGGTAGGTTTATTGGCCAGCCCTCTAACATTCCACGAGAGGATGTTAAGCATTGGGATGGTTGCCTGGAGGGGGGGTGTTGGGGTTGAGCTTTGTGGCTGACCAAGTGGTCATGGCCGTTGGCTCTTGAGCTTGCTTCTTTTTCTTCTTGCTGTGGGGGATTTTGGGAGCTCTCAGGGGCGCCGCATAGGCGTCATCCACCGTATTTAGGTTGCCCTGAACTGTGCTGCCTGGGGTCTCCTCCGGGGGGTTAGCTCGTTCTCCGTCTCGGCCAGAGCGCAAAGGGAGTTACAGGGGTCCAAGAAGCCGACATCCTTGGCAAGCTGGAGCCTGATCGCGGAGACGATGCCTAAGGAGGTCAGGTCGACCTCGGGGAAACTTTCAGAGGAGAAGGGGGAGTAGCTATAACGGAAAGGGTAGGGTGGATGATCAGCGCCATTCGATCCACCCCAACTATGCCCAAAGAGACAACGTTGTGCGGTTGCTCGTCGACGGATGATTTATCCTCGACGCGGGGGGTCTTGTCTGGGTAGCGGTTTGCCTGGTTGATGTTCGGAGGAGAGGCGGTAAGGATATTGAATCGGTTGTTGAGGGTGATGTCCGGTGGCTCGTCGGAAGTGATGTCCGGCACCGACTGGGGGAGAACGGGGGATGGGTGTGCCGTCACTGTCGGAGAAGAGGGAATTTGGGAGGGGGAGGATAGGAGCTGTGGGAATGAGATTTTGAGTCGATTCGGGGCTAGCGGCGAATCTGATGTGCAAGTTTGGGGGGGCATGGAAGAAGCGGTCTCTGATCCTGGGTCTTCCGGGTGGGAGCGAGATTTTGCACCGATTTTTGGTTTAGTTCTGGGTGTGCTTTGAAGCAGTATTTGAGGAGGTGCCCTCTCTTGTTGCAGTGGTTGCAGTATATGACATTGTTATCATATATGATGGGTTAGGAGTGGGTCTTGTGTCCCAACTCGATATTGACTGATTTTGGTAGATCTTTCGAAGTGTCCAGCTCCATGCAGACTTTTGCGTAATTAGCTTTGGTGAGGTTCCTGGTTTCCTCCGCCATGGCGACGTAAGTTTCGAAGGAGTTGACAATCCTTTTTAGGGAAGCTGGGATGAAGCAGATTAGTGGTGGGTTAGGCAGAGTGACCCATGCTGCCACTACGGGCGAGTCCTCTTTATATATATATATATATATATATATATATATATATATATATATATATTTTAAATATATATATATATATATATATATATATATATATTTAAAATATATATATATATATATATATATATTTATATATATATATATATATATATATATATATATATATATATATATATATATATAAAAGGAAATATATATATATATATATATATATATATATATATATATATATATATATATAAGGCAATGCTAAACTCAATTCCAGTCCAACCTATATAACATAGGGTGGTTCAATAATCAATAATATAAAACCATCCAGGTGGTTTTAGAGCATTGCCTTATATATATATATATATATATATATATATATATATATATATATATATATATATATATATATATATATATATATAGGAAATCCAGATCTTTATTGAAGTAATAGGTGCAAAATGTCGAAGCCTATACAAGTAAGCGCACTAACTCGACAAAAGGAAGGAAAATAAAAAGCGCGAGACGCACACAAAAAAGGGGGCGGAACAGAGCAACGCCGATATGGTAGATACGAGAAATCCTGAGGGTGGCCTAAGCAAGGGCCTCCCAGAACGTGTTAGAGACGTGAGAGCAGCGCCTCCTAGCTTTGATGCTTTGTCTGATGACCTCTCTTCACAACTGTGGAGGGGGATTTGGCGGCCTTCATATCTGAATTTGTTCCTGTTCTTCCAAAGGACCCAAATTTCGGCGGCTACTACGATCTGATGTCCGTGGGAGCGGCTCCAGTTGGCCAGGAGATCGTAGAAGTCCCCAGTCGGGTGAACCAGACTTAGTCTATTATGAAGCTTGGACCAAATGCTAGTCACCAGCTCCCCCGAAAGAAGGACGTGCTCTGCTGATTCCGTTGTATGCTCCTCGCAGCAGTGACATCGTGAAGTAAGGCTGAATCCCATTGATCTGATGTGGTCGTCCGTCGGAAGCTTCCGATGGAGTGCTCGCCAGATAAGGATAGACCATTTGATGGGAATGTATGTCTGCCAGAACTTGGCATAAACGATATTCGGTACCCCGCTGCCTCTGGCCACGAGTCTGGCAGAAGCCAAAGTGAATGTCCCACATGGGTTGGGGGACCATCTCCAAGTGTCAATCGTGTCAGTAACCCACAGATTAGCAGCTAAAAGATAGATAGTCGCTGGCTGGCATAGCCAATCTCTGACCTTCCTTTAATTCCATCCGGAACTACCCTCCCATAGATCCCTAATTGTGCACCCCTGTGGAGTTAGAATGTTGGGGTATATGGTGTCTTCTCCTAACTACCGCTCCAGACAGGCGAAAGAGCAACTGTCACCTAACTGGAGACGGATTAGAGGTTCGACGGTGATGCGAACCCGAATTATGTGGCACCACGATGCCGAGGATCTGTTGTTAGTGACCGCCTCCGACAGATGGGAGAATCTGGAGTACCTAGCTCTCATGAACTTCATCCATAACGATGTCTCTGTGCGCAACTTCCACTATAACTTCATGGAGCAGGCGTCCGCGATGTTGGCAAGTCTACTGAAACCCAGACCTCCTTCTTCTGTGGGTTTGGCCATAGTCTCCCAACCGACCCAGTGATGTTTATCCTTGCCATTGCTTTGTCCCAGAAGAACTTGGTGAAGAGGGATTCGATAGAGTGGAGCACCTTCTTGGGAGGGGAGCAAACGGCCAGGATGTACATCGGGATGGACGATAGAATGTGTTTGATGAGGATCATTTTGCCCCTGGGGATAAGGTTGCGTTGTGCCATCCTACGATGAGTTTGCGGATCTTGTCTACGAGGTGCTCGTATATCCCCGAGTTGGACTTACCGTACACCAGCGGGCACCCAAGGTAACGGAAGTGTGGGTAGGCCGTGCCAAAGGAGGTCATGTTGGAGAGCAGAATTGAGCGGGGTTCTGTCAGCTTTGTGATGGGTGTAGATGACGCTCTTGTTGTTGTTGACGCGCTGTCCAGAGCAAGTGGTGTATCTGGCGATCGTACTCAAGACGACCTCGATCGATCCGCTGTCTTCAGAGGAGAAGATTACGATATCGTCAGTGTAAGCCAGGTGAGTGACAAGAGGACAGCTGGTAGTGGTGTGAAAGTGATTGAAGCCGGACATTCTGGGCATGCTATTGAGACTTCTGCTGAGAGCTTCTGCCGCAATGATGAAAATGTTGAAAGAGAGGGGATCCCCATGTCTAACCCCGCGAGTGGATCGAAAGAATCCTGCAGCCTGGCTATTAATGAAGGTGAAAAACCATGTATTGTTGATAGATCTGAATACGATCTCAATCCATGGTTCGGAGAAGCCAAAAGCCCTGAATACCCAGATCATGAATTGCCATTCCAGACGATCGTACGCCTTTTCCATGTCGAGTTTGATGGCCACGTTCCCCCCTCAACGGAAACTTCATGCATGTGATCATCTCCTGTGCAAGGAGGATGTTGTCATTTATATTATGGCCTTTAACAAACCCGCTTTTCTCTTCGAAAATAATCTTGGGGAGGAGATCGGACATCCGGTTGGCGACGATCTTGGATATGATCTTGTTGGTGAAGGTACAGAGGCTGATCAGACGGAAGTCTTTAAAGGTTTTTGGATTGTCTTTCTTGGGAAAAAGGATGATGTTGGCACAGAAAATCGAATTGGGGTATCTGGCCCCTTGGAGAAAGGCTATAGTGGCTTCAACTAAGTCTATTTTTAGGGTGTCCAAGCAAGCTCTGAAGAAGACCCCGTTGAAACCGTCTGGCCCTGGAGCACTATGCTCATTAATGGACAAGACAACCGCTCTGACCTCCTCCTCCGAAGTGCTAGCCAGCAGGGTCTCGTTCTCGTGGTCGCTAATGAGGGACGGGATAACAGACAATAGCGCCTCGTCTTTGACGAGCCGCTCTTTAGTGAAGAGGTTAGAGTAGAAGTTCACAGCCGTAGCCTGAATAGCGGCCTGGTCGTCCACCAGGTTGCCGTTGTCGTCTAGAATCTGGTGTAATTTTAATTTGTTCCTGCGGCCTTTGACGCACGCATAAAAGAACCTGGTATTCCGGTCTCCATCGGTATCCCAGGTCGATCTGACTTTCTGCCTCCAGAATTCGGTCTCCACTCTCAGCCTGGATTTAAGAAGCGCTCTGGCGAGGTTGAGCGAGGCACGGGCCTCCGGGGATCTGTTAATGGCAAACGAAGTCTCCGTGCGGGGTGACGTCGTCCTCCGCCTCCTTAATAGCCTGGAAGATGTCTCCGAAGGCCTCTTTACTCCATAACGAAAGAGCCTTACGAGTGGCTTTAAGTTTAGCCGCCATCCGGGCCAGAGGGTCAAGATCCGAGACGGAATTCCAAACGGAAGCAACGACGTTCTGGAATTGGGGGTGATGACGCCAAAAGTCGAGGAAGCGGAATGCTTTATTATTGCTGGTGTGATTGTTGCTTATATATATATAAAAAATATATATATATATATATATATATATATATATATATATATATATATATATATATATATAAATAGTTATGAATCTTATAATTATAAAAAAAAATATATAGTTATGAATCCTATAATTATAAAAAAAACTATGATGATTATATATAAATTTTTAAGCATTTTATATGTAAAATGATTAAACAAAGAATAGGTTTTCTTATTCAAAATGGTTAGTAAATAAATTGGCTTAATAGTCAAGTATAATGAAAGTATGGTTTCTAGTTTAAAACAATAATCCCTTAATAAGTTAACATATATCTAAATATATATAATCATATATACATAAGTTTTCGTATATATTGAAAATAATAATCTTCAATAATGATGTTGTTTAAATATAAATATTTTGAATTTATAAAAATATAAATATAAATATGTAGATGAACGTATTTAGTAATAAGCTTTAAAATAAATTTAAAGTTCTATCAACTAATACTTAAATAAGTAACAAAAACTCATTAAATTTTAATTCATATATAATAATATATATAATATATATATATATATAATATATAATATATTTATATAATATTAAAATATATATATATATATATATATATATTATATATATATATATATCTATATAGATATATAATATAATATGATCATATTAAATAAATCTAACAAAAAAATGATATATATTGTAGAAGCATGGAAAAGAATATGAGATTCCATGCGGCTCAATATTTGGGGACTCTTCATGCGGCTCAAAAATCACATAGAGCTCCATGCGGCTCAAGAAGTCCCTTAGAGCTTCATGCGGCTCGAAAGTCCCCGATAGCTTCATGCGGCTCGGAAAAAGCCACGTAGGCTTATGCGGTTCAAGAAATGACTCTACAGCTGGCCATCATTTTTTGTACAGCTGGCTCATTAAATGCTCTGACACAGTGCAGCAACTCTGACACGAAGGATTGACAGCTCTGACATAAAGGTAAAATGATGACTCTAACATAATGACGTGCTCCTAGAAAGACGAAAAAAATCTTTTTCAGTTGGCACGATCGACCAATTCCAAAACTCTTTATGCGATCGTTTAAAGGAGCTCATGCGGCTCTGATTTGATGGAGCTTTATGCGGCTCAGTTTTAACGGAGTTCATGCGGCTCTGTTTTGGTGGGTCCTTATGCGGCTCAGTTTTAACGGAGTTCATGCGGTTCTGTTCTGATGGGTTCTCATGTGGCTCTGTCTCAATGGGACTTCATGCGGCACAGTTGACAAGGGGCTTATGTGGTTCTGTTCAGTTGGACTTCATGCGGCCTAGTTTACAAAGTGGCTTATGCGGTTCTGTTTAATGGGACTTCATGCGGCCCAGTTTACAAAGAGGCTTATGCGGTTCTGTTCAATGGACTTCATGCGGCTCAGTTCATCAGGAGCTCATGCGGTTCTGTTCAGCGGGACTTCATGCAGTCTAGCTTACAAGAGGCTTATGCAGTTCTGTTCAATAGGACTTCATGCGGACCAGTTCACCAGGAACTCATGCGGCTCAGTCATGGGGACTACTTTCATGCGATTCGTCACAAAAATGACAGTTGAGACACATGGCAGGAGTTGATCAAATCTCAGCAATTCAGATTTATTGCAATCAACGTAACAGCCCAGATTTATTGCAATTATAATAATCCAGATTTATTACAACCAACGCAATGGCCCAGATTGATTTCCAACAAACAGATAAAGTACAATCTTAATCAATCCTAACTGCCCACTTTTTAGGGCGCCATTACAAGAATGTGGCTAAGAATTTGCCACATGGCTACACACCCCACTCATCACAAATTCCTATAAATAGCAAGGTGCTATTCCCTTGCAGACATACAGAGAGACAAAGCGAGACAGTCACATAGAGCATTTCTTCCGGAGCCGAAGCTGTGTCCGATCGTCCAAGGAGTAAGGCAGAGTTGATTAACCACTTTTCGAGCCTCTACCGTCTCCCCCAGAATCAAAATAAATAATTGTACTTAGATTGCTTTTCCTAGGTTTTTTCCTAGGCTCTCTTTGTACGAGCGAGTTTGTATTATGAATTAAAGTTCAGTTTTGTTCTTTGATAATCAATGGCAAACACGATGCGACTCTGCTGGGACTAACTTTTCCACTGCTGAAAGTTGGTGACATAATCGGACGCCGCTAAACTCGGCTCCACGCAACAGATGCTGGTTGTTTGCTTCGACCAGTAGGCGTTTGAAGATATGCTCTCCGAGGGGAGCACTAGCCCGATCCAGAAGCGAGCCGCTCCAAAGAAGGCCCGTAGGGAGTGGAGGCCCAAGACTTTCGCTCCTTCCTAAGTTCTGGAAGAGGCGTTCTCTGCTGCCCAAGACGCGAGAAGACTCCCATGCGGCCCCACTTCAGGCCGCAGAAGACCCTGCTGTTCTCAAGTCCGGTAGAGGAAACTACGATGCTGGACTTAAGAAAGCAAATGGGACTCTATGCGGTCCAGTAAGGGGGCCAGCCGCATGAAGAAGGCTCATACGGCCAATATTCCAGCCGCATGAAGGCTCATGTGGCCACTAAATCCAGCCGCATGAATGTTCCTGCGGCAGCCAAATCCAATCGCATGAATGCTGATGCGGCACAACTGCCAGCCGCATGAATGCTGATGCGGCCATAACTGCCAGCCGCATGAATGTTCCTGCGGCAACCAAATTTAGTCGCATGAATGCTGATGCGGCCACAGCCAAATCCAGCCGCATGAATGCTGATGCGGCCACAACTGCCAGCCGTATGAATGCTGATACGGCCACAACTGCCAGCCGCATGAATGCTAATACGGCCACAACTGCCAGCGCATGAATGCTGATGCGGCAACAAATGCCAGCCATGACTGCTTATGCGGCCA
This sequence comes from Iris pallida, assembly GCA_029216955.1. Taxonomy (NCBI): domain Eukaryota; kingdom Viridiplantae; phylum Streptophyta; class Magnoliopsida; order Asparagales; family Iridaceae; genus Iris; species Iris pallida. The sequence continues at coordinate 8,798,315 of JANAVB010037819.1, forward strand.
CGAATCCCAATCGCAGGCCATCTGCTCCATGCGGCTCAGGTTCTGTCTTTGACCTCCTCTCATGCGGTCCTGATCTCGGATGCTCCAATGTGAATGTGCCAGACTCTGTGCGGCACAACTTGGACTCTTCATACTATGCACCCTCGGGTGCTAGAACGAAGAAGTCTAGGATGGCGTGGGCTCGTCGAGCTCAGTCAGCCATCCCAACCTGACCATCAGAGAGTTCCACTTACTGTTATGCGGGCCTCTGATGGAAAGTTGTACCGAACCAATCGCGTCCAGCCCCCAATGGCAAATGGACAAGGTGGTTCTCAAAAGTCTCCCGATCATGGGCAAAGATGATGCCACACACTCGTGTGCTCGTGGTTCCGACTTCGAAACAAGTGTGAAGGTTGCTCGAGATTCGCTTGACTTGGCGATGTGATCCTTCACAAACGCAAGGAAAGAAGAAAAACTTGGTGTAGAGAGTCCTTCCAAGGACGTCACTGTACCCAAGTCATTATCAATTGCTGCTGCAACACAGCAGTACAGCAGGACCGACAATCTGTCTTTCAACGACTGCAACAGCCAGGACCGGTCCCATAACAAAATTCAGAGGACGAGGCGCTTCTTTTTGCCTCCTATAACTCGGCTCGAATGTTCCCTACTGGCAAGGCAGGGAAGAAGATCAATGTCTCCAGTCCCACAATCTCAACCAGTACGGCTAGGAAGCTCTCGGCTAGGAGGTTGACCGCAGCCGCTACGGGAGGGGTTTATCAAGGCACCCGCTCTGAGACAAAATCTTTAACACTTGGAGATTCGTCATCCTTGGGGCTAGCTGAAGCTTGGGGTAGCACTCCCCGGAACATCCATGACAACCCGGTGTTCTAAGAAGATAACCAGGGAGACAATTCCTCCGACAGATGCAACAGATCCCGACGTCTCTGAAAATGTTCGTGGGTCCCAAGACGAGGCAACCTCCGATGCAAGGGGTAGCTCTTCCTCCGAATCCGAACTGGAGAAGAATATTCCCATATACCCCGACGACTTCTCTGTTCGAGGTATGACTCGGAGAGCACGTCTTCTACAGTTCTTCCACTGTTCCTCGTGTGAGAACCGTATTCATGACCGAGAATGATCAAGACGGTCCCAGTGACCGACAGCACCTCGACACTCTCGAGGCCATACTTCACTTTAGAGAAGTCGGTAGAAGAAATCAAGGCGGCCTTGCAACTCTTCAAAGGACGCCTGGTCAAACAAGTTTGGGTCTACCGTCAATGCCGACTCGAACACAACTGTACCAGCCCCGGGTGACAACCCACCCGAATGACAGTCCCAGTGCTACGGACGAGGATAGGAGGCAAGGAGAAAGTCCAGGAGCTCCGTGCGATGTTCCACGCACGAAAATACTCTTAGGACTTGAAGATACGACAACCGTATCCCGCTGCATTGAGGGATGTCCCCTTCCCTCCGCGGTACAAACCGTTCAACATCAACCCCTACGATGGAAGACCTCTGCAAGCTGTGTAATGCCCATATTTCGGAATACGTATTTTAATTAGGCATATATGTATTTTGGACCTGTATTTTATTTTCTCAATTTTGCCCTGTAATTGTGATTTGGCTTAACTTGCGGATTTTGGTTTTCTCGTAAAACGGGTTTTTGGACCTGGCTTGGTTTTATTTTGTGGAGAGGAATTGGTTTGCTTTGGTTTAGTATGCATTGGAACACCCTTAGCTAATCTCCACCCTCAACATACACCATCCCCCATTAAATCTCCACCAACCATTCTCTCTCCTCATTACTTCCCTCATTAAATTTCTAACTCCTTCTCTTCTTCTTCCTCCACACAACACCCAACCATAGGCAAGTGCACCTTGCCACACATAAGAATCCTATTTATTTGTCCATTAGCTAGATTAGGCCATGGTGAACAATATTAGAACTTGGCATTTTGTGATTTGGAGCTTCCATTTTTCTAGATCTAAGTTTTAACCATTTTCGAATTTTTTTGTTTTGATCTATTAAACTTAGATTTTTCCTTGTTTTCAGGTTTCCATGTGGAAGAGAATTCAATTTTACACAAGTTAGAGCTTTGAAAATCTTAATTTGGTTTTAATTTGGCCAAAATATGAAGATTAGAATTTTGGTGTACTTGGATCTTCTTCTCGGCCTGATGATCTCGGCCAGCGCTCTTTAGCACTGGCTGGACCACGCAACCTCCCTCGGCCAGCACCTTTTAGCGCTGGACTGACCAGCGCAGCTTGTCCTTTGGCAAACCGCGCACCCTCCAGCGCAACCTGATCCCAGCGCAGCTCCCCAGCGCGCTTGGCTCTAGCGCAGCTCCTCCCAGCGCAGCTTGGCTCCAACGCGCTCGGCTCCGGCAATCTGACCCAGCGCGCTCGGCTCCAGCCACCCACCCAGCGTGCTTGACCTCCAGCACAATCCATCCTAGCGCAGTTCACCCCCTGTGCAACCCGTCCCTAGCGCAGCCGACCCCTGCGCAACTCGACCCCCCTGCGCAATCTACTTGTCTGTGATGATTTGTTTATTTCCTTGGACTTGGCTTTCTTTTATGGATTGGAGTTTTGAGATCTTGTTCCACACAACACGACTGTCTTGACCCGACACGACCTGGCACAGTTTTCGGTATTTTGCCTATGGCTAGTACGATTTTAGCGGTTTCTGTGATTTATGATTCTAGTACTTTCTGATCTTCTTGATAGTGGCCCTGGTGGCGCATTCCTGACTTGTAACTTGTAAACCGGTAACTTGTAACTTGGCTTGACTTGATGCTGTTGCGATAGCTACTTGACTCATATAATCAACTCTGACTCCGTGGTTGTTCATTCTTGCTGCTTTGTGCAATCCACTTGTCTTATCTTGTCTTGCATCATGTTTAGGACGTGACTCCCTGGTTACCACGGTCAGGGATTTACACTGAATATGGATTAGGCTAATGACTAGATCTAACTATAGTTTATGGAGAATTTCCAGTCACAAGCGATCTCGTTATCTGGCGCTTTAAATGGACTTGTAGCCTGCCAACGAGTAGGGCACATTTCCAGCACACTGTCATGTGTTGCACTCTCTAAGTCACTAAGGGTATATCGTCTCCTGGGCGATGTACCCAAACATACTCTCAACCCGCGGAAGGATAACTGGATAGTCTGCAGGGCTTGGGACTGGAAGATTCTCATTGCATCTTATTAGTAATAGGCTTGTGGTAACCCTAGTTAGTTAAGTAGTAAGCCGTAGTAATTGCTTGGCCGTTTGTGAATGGATGGTGTCCAGCCCTGTCTAAGTCTCGTCTAGTCCCTGTACCTGGTACCCCTGAGCATGATTGTTTTACTTATCTTAACAATAAATGGAGAGACAAAGTGCTATTCAGGCGAAGGGTTATGACCCTGGTCCTTGTTTGGTTTACGGGTTGTAATCTGGCTCCCAGAATGGTTCTATGTCCCTAGTCGTTTATTGTCCTGTTGTACTCTTTATTACTTGTACTTCTTCTATTTTCTTATGTCTGATATTCTGGCTTTTGTTCTTATTTCGTGGCCTACTTTGTGGCACTCGCTCTTTCTGGGGTTTGACCCAGCTGGTTTTGTGTGGCCAGATTTCGGAGCAGCTCCCGAGGATCTACCGAACTTCCAGCCCAATGGTGGCGACTAGAAGGAACCCGGGCTAAGTGGGTTTTCCATTTTGTTTCGCTCACTACATTGTAAAATTATTCTTTTAGGCGTTTAGCCGACGAGCACCTGTTAGCTCGATGCATATTTACTTACTGTCTGCTACGGGCTGTAACATGATTAACAAATCCAAGGGTTGATCATGTATGACTTAACTCTTGCTAGTCCTCACATTTTGTATGACTAGCTTCATGATCAGCTGAATATGTAATATTTAGGATGCCTTTTATTGTATATTTGGTGATTTAACATCTTGTATACTATATTACTTGCTTGAGATTGAGACAATAGGCTTGACTTAAGAGACTGTTGGCTTGTAGTAAACCCTCATAACTAGACACCGTGACCGTATAGTGAGGTGGATTCCATTTTAATATACGTAGCTGGCTATGTACGCCCCCGCTCCAGTATTCTGGTTCTGGGCGTGACATGGTTTAAATGTGGCCCATGCAGGTCGTGTCGTTCAAGATATGTGAGGGTTTACCGGTTAGTGTCTCAATCAGTACTCGTCCTTGATCTCCGTTCATATCCTCTGAATCCTGGATTCTTGCCTGATCATGTGCTTGTATCGTTGATCTGTCCTGGTCCTTCCTTATTGTTTTCCTGTGTCGTCTTCTTTTGGCACTGTACCTGACCCCGCCGATCAGTAAGGTAGAGCACTTCCTGTGGACCAGCAACAACCCGGAGATCAAGCCCGCATTCCGGAGTAGCCTCCAGAGTTGTACCTACTGGAGGAGAGCCCCCAGTTCGGCCCGTCCAGCCTGCAAACCTGACGATGGTACCTTGGTAGGTCTCATTAGGACCTGATAGCCTCCAGGATCGTAGAGGAGACGCCTTGCACCAGGCAGTGGCAGATGCTTTGACCAGAGGCGGTCATCCAGGAACAGCTCGGCCAACAGCTTCAAGCGCTTGAATCCTCCATTCTTCGACGGCAGCGAGGATGCGATTGCCGCAGACGCTTGGCTTCAGGATACCGAGGTGATTCTGGAAGCAGCTAGGACACCTGAGAATGAGAAGGTGGCAGTGGTACGTCTACAGTTGCTGGACTTGGCTCGCAGTTGGTGGACGGCGCAGGCCGTGGGATTAGCGATGCCAGTTGCTTGGGCGGTATTTAGGGAAAGATTCTAGACGAAGTATTTTGATGCTGTAGCTCGGTACGACCTACAGACGAGATTTACCAACTTGAGGCAGGACGGTCGATGGTTATGCATCCGAGTTTTCTAGACTCAGTAGGTTTGCCCTCACCTTGGTGGCGACCGAGTTTGATAGGGCCCAGCGGTTCCAACAGGGGCTGCATTTGGAGATCTTGTTGGCAGTAGAGCAGTTTGGGCACCAGACGTTCGATGCAGTATTGAGGGCTCTAGGAGGCATAAGTACACCTCCCAGAGGATCGTGGATAGGACCGAGGTAGGAAGCGGTCCCACAATCAGATGCACCAATCATCAGCTCCAGCCCCGCAGCTAGGGGTTTGACCATTGGAACTCCGAGGTGGACGACCTCAGTAACGTCGGTTCAGCATTCAACCCTATGTACTCGCAGCAGCAGAAACAGAAGCAGACTTCCGCGATGATGTTCTCATTGCAGGAAGCCAGGACGTGGTGCAGATTGTCGCAGGGCGCAGGGATTATGCCTGGCTTGTGGAGCGGCAGATCACAAGATAGGAGCCTGCCCGAATAGGGGTAGTTCGTCCTCTTCCAACCTAACCAGTCCATCGGTTAGGGACCAGCACCTATGCAGCAGCAGTAGCAGTACCCGAGGCCATTGTTGCCTCAGGCCCAGACGTTTCATCAGCAGAACCAGCAGCAGTATACCCAAGCCCAAGTGCAGAGCAGGCAGTGAGGTTTCCAGCAGAGGGGACCCGCAGCCAGAGGACAAGGTCAGGCCATGATGATGACTGTGGAAGAAGAAGTTGCACCAGGTGAGGTAGTGGCAGGTACTATTCTCGTCAACTCCTCTCCCATTGGTATTATTTGATTCTGGTGCATCACATTCATTCATGTCTGCACGATTCGCGACACGGATAGGATTGGAGCCCGAGTCATTATCAGTGAGGCTCAATATAATTACTGGTAATGGTCTTGTGGGAGTAGATCAAGTATTTTCCTCGTGTCGGATCGTAGTTAGCGGTAGAGAGTTCCCCGCTAGATTTATAGAGTTTCCCATGGCAGACTATGATGTAGTCTTAGGCATGGATTGGTTGAGGAACCAGTATGCTAGGATAGACTGCCATGTTGGCAGAGTTTAGTATTCCAGGCGAGCCAGAGTTTTTATTTTTCAGAGGCACAGTGGAATCATCTCCCCAGTATTGCGGATGGCAGTAGCAGCAGTACAGTTTCCCAGGATAGTTGAAGAGTTTCCAGATGTCTTCCCAGAGGAACTTCCAGGGATGCCGCCAGAGCGGGAGATTGAGTTCACTATAGACTTGATTCCCGGGACAGCACCAGTATCAGAGCGAGTCTACAGGATGGCGCCTTCAGAGTTGGAGATTTTGTACAAGATGATTGAAGAACTCAGGACCAAGGGATTCATTCGTGCAAGTGGATCTTCTTGGGGAGCCCCGATGCTTCTTGTGAAGAAGAAGGATGGTACGTCTAGGTTATGTGTAGATTATCGTACCTTGAACTCGATGACAATCAAGAACAGATACCATCTCCCGAGGATAGATGACTTGTTTGATCAGCTCAAAGGGGCTTCAGTGTTCTCGAAGATAGACTTACGGTCAGGATACCACCAGATCAGAGTCAGAGAGCAGGACATCCCGAAACAGCATTCAGATCTAGGTATGGACATTGGAAGTTCCTTATTATGCCCTTTGGAGCAACTAATGCGCCGCCGTATTTATGTACCTCATGAATCGCATTTTTATGCCTTACTTGGATCAGTTTGTGATTGTGTTCCTAGATATATCCTGGTCTACAGTAAGAACGAAGCAGAGCATGAGCAGCATCTCAGAATCGTCCTTCAGACGCTTAGGGAGCACCAGTTGTACGCCAAGTTCAGTAAATGCAAGTTCTGGCTTGATCGTATTTCGTACTTGGGTCATATCATTACCCGAGGAGGAGTGGAAGTAGATCTCCAGAAGATTGTGGCTATCGAGTCATGGCCAGTTCCTAGTTCAGTGGCAGAGGTTCACAGCTTCCTTGGATTGGTCGGCTACTACCGGCGATTCGTTTCAGATTTTGTAAGGATTTCGGCCGATGACCCAGTTGACCCGCAAGGATGTAGTTTGCTTGGACAGCAGAGTGTCAGGAATTATTTGAGAAGTTGAAGCGAGGTTTGATAACGGCTCCTATTCTCACGCTTCCAGATAGGACCGGAGGATTCTTAGTTTACTGCGACGCTTCAGGCAGAGGATTGGGGTGTGTCTTGATGCAGCATGGGAAGGTAATGTCTTATGCATCACGTCAACTTTGTGATCATGAAAAGAATTATCCGACCCACGACATGGAACTGGCAGCAGTAGTGTTTGCACTTAAGCTTTGGCGGCACTACTTGTACGAAGACAGAGTGGAGATATTTACTGATCACAAGAGCCTGAAGTATGTTTTCACCCAGAAGGACCTTAACATGCGGCAGAGAATGGCTCGAGCTACTGGTGGACTACGATGTTGACTTGCAGTATCACCCAGGGAAGGCCAACGTTGTAGCAGATGCATTGAGCCGGAGAGCTGGGATTTACTTCTTAACGGCACAACCAAATTATTGGCAGATCTTCAGAAGATGGGAATTGAAGTGGTTCTTCCTACCAACGTGGAGTTGATGACTAGTCTACAGGTTCAGTCCAGCATAGTTGAGAGGATCGGGAGCGCAGTCAGCAGATTCCAAGCTTCAGCGACTCAGAGCAGAGAGGCAGGAAGAAGGCTAGAGTTATGTATCCATAAAGATGGTACACTTCGACACGGCACTCGTCTTTGTGTACCCAGTGGAGATATCAGACAGGAGGTCATGGCAGAAGCTCACAGTTCACAGTATTCTATTCATCTCGGTGGCACGAAGATATACCGTGATATCCGTCAGCACTTCTGGTAGAATGGCATGAAGAGGGAGATAGCCCGGTTTGTCTCTCGATGTTGGTTTGCCAGCAGGTTAAAGCTGAACATCAGGCCCGCTGGACTTCTTCAGCCCTTGTCGATTGCATAATAGAAGTGGGAGCATGTGACCATAGATTTTGTGACTGGATTGCCTAGATCCCCAGCTGGTAGAGATGCTATTTGGGTTATAGTTGACAGGCTCACGAAGGTGGCTCATTTTCTTCCATTCAGAGTTGGGCAGTCTATGGCCCAGTTGGCAGAGATGTACCTCAGGCAGATTGTCAGGCTTCACGGTGTGCCCGTCAGTATCACCTCGGACATGGATTCGAGATTCACACACTTTTGGCGTAGCCTGTAAGAAGTTTAGGAACTTACCTTCAGTTTAGTTCGGCTTATCATCCACAACAGATGGCCAGTCGAACGCACAATCCAGACTCTTGAAGATATGTTGAGATCTTGTACCCTTGACTTCGGTGGTTCCTGGAGGATCACCTGCACCTGGTAGAATCTCTACAACAATAGTTTCCAGGCCAGTATTCAGATGGCTCTGTTCGAGGCACTGTATGGTAGAAGTACAGATCCCCGCTAGCATGGGATGATGTTGGAGAGAGGCAGATGCTTGGTCCAGAAATGATTGCCCAGACAGTTGAAGTGGTCAGAAGAATCAGAGATCGTCTTCGAGTGGCCCAAGATCGCCAGCGACATTGGGCCGATGCTCATCGACGTCCCTTAGAGTTTGCTATCGGCGACCATGTATTCCTTAGGATCTCGCCTAACCGCGGCATCATTCGTTTTGGCGTACGGGGAAAGCTTAGTCCTAGGTATATAGGGCCGTTCGATATCTTGGAGCGAGTAGGAGATGTATCCTATCATCTCGCTCTTCCGCCGTCGCTAAGAGAGGTGCACGATGTATTCCATGTGTCCCAATTACGACGATACATCCCGGACCCGAGCCATATCCTGGACCATTCGAATTGGTTGTTGGTACCAACCTTTCGTATGAGGAGAGGCCCGTGTCTATATTGGACCAGAGAGAAAAGATACTCAAGAACAAGACTATTAGCTTAGTCCGTGTTGCTTGGGGTCATCACTCTCTAGGTGAGTCAACGTGGGAGCGTGAGGACGACATCCGATCGCGATATCCCGACTTGTTTGACTCGTAAGGTATAATGTCTTCCTTATGCCTTATGCTCGCCATCCCTTGCTTGCATATAGATTGTTTGATTGTTTGCTTAGTGTAGCTTAATTGTGGATAGCATAGCTGGCTCTTACATCTCTAAGCATCTTGATTTAAATTTGAGGACGGAATTCTTTTAAGGTGGGTAGAGTTGTAATGCCCATATTTCGGAATACGTATTTTAATTAGGCATATATGTATTTGGACCTGTATTTTATTTTTCAGATTTTGCCCTATAGTTGTGATTTGGCTTAACTTGCGGATTTTGGTTTTCTCGTAAAACGGGTTTTTAGACCTGGCTTGGTTTTATTTTGTGGAGAAGAATTGGTTTGGTTTGGTTTAGTATGCATTGGAACACCCTTAGCTAATCTCCACCCTCACACAACACACCATCCCCCATTAAATCCCTACCAACCATTCTTTCTCCTCATTACTTCCCTCATTAAATTTCTAACTCCTTCTTCTTCTTCCTTCCTCCACACAACACCCAACACCATAGGCAAGTGCACCTTGCCACCCATAAGAACCCTATTTTATTTATCTATTAGCTAGATTAGGCCATGGTGAACAACATTAGAACTTGGCATTTTGTGATTTGGAGTTCCATTTTTCTAGATCTAAGTTTTAACCATTTTCAGATTTTCTTGGTTTTGATCTATTAAACTTAGATTTGTCCTTGTTTTGAGGTTTCCATGTGGAAGAGAATTCAATTTTACACAAGTTAGAGCTTTGAAAATCTTAATTTGGTTTTAATTTGGCCAAGATATGAAGATTGGAATTTTGGTGTACTTGGATCTTCTTCTCGGCCTGATGATCTCGGCCAGCGCTCTTTAGCGCTGGCTGGACCGCACAACCTCCCTCGGCCAGCGCTTTTTAGCGCTGGACTGACCAGCACAGCTTGTCCTTTGGCAAATCGTGCACCCTCCAGCGCAACCTGATCCCAGCGCAGCTCCTCCAGCGCAGCTCCTCCCAGTGCTTGGCTCCAGCGCGCTCGGCTCCGGCGCAATCTGACCCAGCACGCTCGCTCCAGCGCCACCCGACCCAGCGCGCTTGACCTCCAGCGCAATCCATCCTAGCGCAGTTCACCCCCTGCGTAACCCGTCCCTAGCGCAGCCGACCCCTGCGCAATCTACTTGTCTATGATGATTTGGTTTATTTCCTTGGACTTGGCCTTTCCTTTGTGGATTGGAGTTTTGAGATCTTGTTCCACACAACACGACTGTCTTGACCCGACATGACCTGGCATGATTTTCGGTGTTTTTCCTATGGCTAGTACGATTTTAGCAGTTTCTGTGATTTATGATTCTAGTACTTTCTGATCTTCTTGATAGTGGCCCGTGGCGGCGCACTCCTGACTTGTAACTTGTAAACCGGTAACTTGTAACTTGGCTTGACTTGATGCTGTTGCGATAGCTACTTGACTCGTATAATCAACTCTGACTCTGTGGTTGTTCATTCTTGCTGCTTTGTGCAATCCACTTGTCTTATCTTGTCTTGCATCATGTTTTGGATGTGACTCCCTGGTTACCACGGTCAGGGATTCACACTGAATATGGATTAGGTTAATGACTAGATCTAACTATAGTTCATGGAGAATTTCCAGTCACAGGCGATCTCGTTATCTGGGCGCTTTAAATGGACTTGTAGCCTGTCGACGAGTAGGGCACATTTCCATCACACTGTCATGTGTTGCACTCTCTAAGTCACCTAAGGGTATATCGTCTCCTGGGCGATGTACCCAAACATACTCTCAACCCGCGAAAGGATAACTGGATAGTCTGCAGGGCTTGGGACTAAAAGATTCTCATTGCATCTTGTTAGTAATTAGGCTTGTGGTAACCCTAGTTAGTTAAGTAGTAAGCCGTAGTAATTGCTTGGCCGTTTGTGAATGGATGGTGTCCAGCCCTGTCTAAGTCTAGTCTAGTCCCTGTACCTGGTACCCCTGAGCATGATTGTTTTACTTATCTTAACAATAAATAGGTAGAGACAAAGTGCTATTCAGGCGAAGGGTTACGACCCCGATTCTTGTTTGGTTTACGGGTTGTAATCTGGCTCCCGGAATGGTTCCATGTCCCTAGTCGTTTATTGTGCTCTTGTACTCTTTATTACTTGTACTTCTTCTATTTTCTTATGTTCTGATATGCTGGCTTTTGTTCTTATTTCGTGGCCTTCTTTGTGGCACTTGCTCTTTCTGGGGTTTGACCCAGCTGGTTTTGTGTGGCCAAATTTCGGAGCAGCTTCCGAGGATCTACCGAACTTCCAGTCCAATGGTGGCGACTAGAAGGAACCCGGGCTACGAGTGGGTTTTCCATTTTGTTTCGCTCACTACATTATAAAATTATTCTTTGAGGCGTTTAGCCGACGAGCACCTGTTAGCTCGATGCATATTTACTTACTGTCTGCCTACGGGCTGTAACATGATTAACAAATCCTAGGGTTGATCATGTATGACTTAACTCTTGTTAGTCCTCACATTTTGTATGATTAGCTTCATGATCAGCTGAATATGTAATATTTGGGATGCCTTTTATTGTATATTTGGTGATCTAATATCTTGAAACTATTACTTGCTTGAGATTGAGACAATATGCTTGACCTTAAGAGACTGTTGGCTTGTAGTAAACCCACATATCTAGACAGCCGTGACCGTATAGTGAGGTAGATTCCATTTCAATATACGTAGCTGGCTATGTACGCCCCCGCTCTCCAGTATTCTGGTTCTGGAGCATGACAAGCTGGTACATAATCTACTTTGAGGTCACAACAGACCACTTACCGCATGACAATGCGATCCTCACGCGATTGTTCTTCGGGGCATTGGAGGGGGTAGAATTTGATTGGTACCGCAATCTGTCGGACAACTGCATCTATTCCTTCGTCAGTTTCAAAAATATGTTCCTTGAAAGGTTCTACGAGGTAGGACAAGACATGACAATGTCCACCCTCATGGACATTGTTCAAGGTAAAAAGGAGCTGACAAGGAACTACATTGAGCGGTTTCGCCAAACCGCGATGAAGTTGCCCTCCGGCAATCCAGATTCTTCCTTGATTGAAATTTGCCAAAAGAGGCTGCTTCCTACAATCAGCCTCTGCATGGACGAAAGTCAATTCAAGGACTGGAAGACTTTCATCATCAGCGCTACTAGCGCAGAGGCGAAGTTGAAGAAGGCTCGCCAACTGGGCATACACATCTCGGATAGGGAGGACAAAGCAAACGTCCGAGCACCAATAACAACAACGACGGTATATCCTCCAACAATCGGGAGGCCAAGGAGAAGCAGGCTATGGTGGCCGACACAGCCCAGAAGCCCGAACCAAAGCAGGCCGAGAAGCAGTAGCCGCAAATGACTTACTCCTTCGAGGACAGTCATGTCAAGCCCATCCTGGACATGCTCATACAAGGAGACAGGATTCAGCTCCCTCCACCGAGACGGGAACCCCTACCTACAGAGATGGAGAGTCCAAAGTACTGCCACTACCACCGCTACGTCCATCATGCTACCCAAGACTGCTTCCAATTAAAGCGGTACATCCAGAACCTGATCGACTCCGGCTCTGGCCATTGACTTCGAGGAGGTAACTGTGGCTGCCAACATGGTGTCTGTCCAATTCGGTACCTTCCCTCCGACGAAGACTCAAGATGGCATAGTACCCATCCCTTGGGCGACAATGGAGGTTGCTAATCTACCACCTCCTCGAGACAAGGCTGCTGGGCTGGTGCCTCTTACAACATCACGAGGGGAGGTCATGTGGGTCCACCCAGACTTGGTCGTCGAAGTAACCCAGCCAGCATCACCTTCCACCGGCAAGTAGAAGGATGGGAAGGTCAAGTCCTGCCACACAATCTCGGCTGACATCGAAGAAGCGATAGCTGTCGTTACTCGGTCCGGTGCATAATCTCAACCCGCACCGGTAATTCTGCTGAAGATCGTCAGCTAGCCGCTACTGATGCCCCAGGACCTTCTCAGCCTCCGCCTGCCGACAAGCCCAAGCCGAAGGAAACTCGCTTTGACAAGCCACTCCACAAGGATGCACCTCAGGGGCTGGAAAAGCCTTATAACTTTGATATTTTGGCACAATTGGCCAATACGCCAGCCAAGTTGTCATTATATAAACTCCTGAGACTTTCCAAGGATGTTCGCGTCGCCCTGAGTGACGCGCTTCAAATTGTTGATGCTTATTTGGCTCAAGTCAAACCCACAAGGAAGAGCTTGCCAGCAGATGCCCAGGACAGTGCTTGTACCGGTATGATGCCCAATATCGTGTTCACTCCACAGGATATGCTTATCAAGACCAACTTGCACGATCGCCCACTGTATTATACTGGATACGTCGGCGACGTCAAGGTGGATCGGATGCATATTGATCCTGGTTCTTCAATAATCATCATTTCGAAGAGCTTGCTCCACCTACTACGCATCCTTATGCACCGGCTAACTCCTACCAGCACCGTCATCAGCGGGTTCAATTCAGGAAGAAGCTACCATGCTGGAAAGATTTGCCTAAAGTGTCAAATTGGCGATCTCCAGTCGGAAGTGACGTGTTACATCATAGATGCAGACACCTCCTACGATATTCTCCTGGGCATCCGTAGATATATGATTACATGATCGTACCTTCCACGTTGCACCAGTGCTTTAAATACGTCGACAAGCATAGCTTCGTCAGAACAAAATTCGCTGACATCGATCCCTTCAAAGGGGTCGAATCCTATTATTCGGATTCCTGCTTGTATGAGAATTCAAAGAGGCATCTAATCAAGGAGGATGCTCCAGAACAGACAGAGGAAATTACAGGGCCGGAGGAACCCTTGAGAATCCACCTCCAACCCCGCAAACCGGGCAGGACTGCACCTCTGACAGCTACTCTACGTGGTTTCCCGGTGCTCACTGCACAAAGGGAGCAGATGACAATCCGGCTGCCAAGGTCTGGCCAAGGGGCGAGGCCCAATATGGTGCCACTGATGATCAGGTTACCGAGGGCTGGCAAACAACAAGCAGAAGAGGTTAATCCCTCCGTCAAGCCGATGGTCATTCGTCTGCCTAAGATAAATTGGCAGCCAAGCACTGAGCCAGGGGCCGCCAGCGCACCGACGACCCTACGTCCAGCACCCTCAGTGGAGCCCTTGATGATCAAGCTGCCTATGTCATCCTCCCAATCTTCGATGCAGAGGTTGGCTGAACAAGAGTCGGGGATAAATCGGCAACTCAGTACTAAGCCGGGGGTCGCTAGTGAGCCAACAACTCCATGTCCGGTGCCGCCAGTAGAACCGCTGATGATCAAGCTACCCAGGTCGTCCTCCCAATCTTTATTGATACAGGGGGTAGTTGAAGACGAGCTAGAGCTGGCCAAGTATGTGGCCGCCCATACTGATGTTCCTTCCGCGGACGATGTAATTCCACCGAAAAAGATACCGTACTTTATCAATAAAGGGCTATCTTTGAACTACCTCGTGCTTAATAAGCTTCGAATAATGTATGCCATAGAACACGGTATAGGCACCAACCTACACACGCAAGTGACAAATGTCTATGCCGTGAATCGAATCATCCCGTGGAGGGCGCCTGCTTCATAGTCGAGGGAGACGATCATCCAATCATCTTTGGCCGAAAGAATGATCTACAGTCCTTTAGGCCAGAAGAACTCGATCTCAAACCCGACACTAGAAGGCTGCCGCTTTATCTCAATATCTCTCGCTCCAAGTATCTTATGCAAAAATAGGGGTACGACATGGAGTCTATACCAGGCTTGAACTACGGCACCGGTCGGCGACTACCCTTGCAATTACCAGTCCCGGCTGGAAAACCTTGGGATTACTATAGCAAGACCAGACATGGCCTAGGCTATGTTACTCCTGCAACAACTCCCGAGAGCTCGAATGAGGAGTGCGAATGGCATTCACTTTCAACTGGATCGCCCACTTCTGATTCAGATACCAGCATTGGAGATGTATTCAGACAAGTTTTGTCTGTCAATATGGCATTTGCTGACGCCTATGGAGAAGATGAAGACGTACCCGAGCTTCTCGAGTTAGAGCCTTGGGTTCAACAGTTAGATGCACAATGGAAGAAACTCTTCGAACTCCGTGAACCTTCCACCGAAGAGGAGGTCATGCAAGTTGACCTCGGCGATGAATCATCCCCAAATCCAATCTTCGTCAACAAGAGTCTGACGGACGAAGAACGGGAGTCACTATTGCAACTGGTCAAAGAGTACATTGACTATTCGCCTGGAGCTATGAAGACATGCCAGGGTTAAACCCCGAGATTGCAGTCCATAAGCTCAACATTCATCTAGACGCAAAGCCGGTCAAGCAACAGCAACGACGGTTCCGTCCAGACATCATGGACTCCATCAAAGCTGAGGTCGCTAAATTGATAGCCAGCGGCTTCATCCGGAAGGAACAGCATCCAGACTGGGTCACCAACATAGTACCAGTCCTCAAGAAGAATGGAAAGATTCGAATTTGTATCGACTTCCGAAATCTAAACGAAGCATGTCCTAAAGATGAGTTCCCACTTCCCATCACGGACATCATGATCGACAACACATATGGCTTTGAGCACATGTCATTCATGGATGGCTTCTTAGGATACAACCAAATCAAGATGTTTCCTGACGACGAGAAGCATACATCATTCCGAACACCGATTGGCGTGTATTGTTACACAGTCATGCCCTTCGGTTTAAAGAATGCTGGCGCCACATACCAGCGATCTATGAGTGTCATCTTCAGAGATCACCTGCGTAAGACCGTGGAGTGTTATGTTGATGACATCGCTGTCAAAAGCCGCTCTAAGGGAAACCATCTGCAGGATCTGAGGACGATATTCGACCTGATGCGAGCGCACAACTTGAAGATGAATCCTACCAAATCCTTCTTGGGCGTATCTAGTGGAAAATTCCTGGGTTTTATTATTACTGCCCATGGAATTCATATAGATCCGGAGAAGACGAAGGCAATCATGGAGATGGATCCCCCGAGAAATCTCCGAGAACTCAGAGGCCTTCAAGGGAGGCTAGCTTACATCAGAAGGTTCATCTCTAACCTCTCCGGGCAATGTCAACCATTCACCCACCTTATGAAGAAGGGCATCTCATTCGTATGGGATGAAGAGTGCCAATACGCCTTCGATAACATCAAAGAATATCTGTCGAATCCTCCAGTCTTGGTGGCCCCAGTTGCTGAAAAGCCGTTCTTGCTTTATGTACGAGCGATGGAGCATTCCCTCGGTGCTCTACTAGCACAAAAATGACGCGGGACATGAACAAGCCATCTATTACCTCAGCCGAATGATGATAGGGCCTGAGCACAGATACACTGCCGCGGAGAAGGAATGTCTTGCTCTAGTGTTCGCCATTTAAAAGACGCGACACTATGTTACAGGACAGACCATTCATGACATATCACGAGTCAACCCTCTCAGGGTCCTCATGACCAAGCCAGGTGCACTCAGCTCTCGTCTTGCTACCTGGGCGATATTATTGTCTCCCTACCACATGATCTTTGTTCCGCAGAAGGCTGTTAAGGGTCAAGCCCTGGCAGACTTTTTAGCAGCCCATCCGGGCTCGGAGTTAACCAGAATATATGAAGAGATCCCAGACGAGGTCGATAACTCAAATATGGCATCCCATGATACCGTCTGGTGGATGTTCTTCGACGGTGCTTCTAGAACCGGGCCCAAAGGCAACATCGTCATTGGGGTCGGAGTGGTACTGATTTTTCCCTATGGCTTGGTGATCAACCGGGCTACTCACTCACGAAACCTTGTTCAAACAACGTGGCCGAATATAATGCTTTGGTTATCGGTCTCCGACTTGCAAAGGAACTGGGGGTAGAGTACTTGGAAGCATATGGCGATTCACAATTAATCGTCAATCAGATTCGGGGTTCATACGAAGTTCGCCATGAAGACATGATCCCCTATCATCAGATAGCGATTGCCATCATTACGTCTCTGAAAGGGTTCTTCATAGAACATGTTCCGAGACTCCAAAACATTGAAGCCGATGTCCTAGCAGGACTTGCCGCTTCCCTGACAGTTCTAAATCACACTCATCACCTGGTTGACGTGATAGGTCATGAATTTGTCTGTCCCAAGAAAAATGTTCAATTTGCTGAGAGTTATTCCACCCTGACAGTCGACGAGACACCGGACTGGAGATTTCCATTTATTGACTTTGCAGTCTATGGCATCTTATCGGAGAACCCGAAAGAAGCCCCCTCCATTAGAAGACGATCTCTCAGATTCTTCTATGACAGAAACAATGATGCTGTATCGACGATCATATGATGGACTACTGCTTCGGTGTTTGTCAAATACAGAAGCCAAAGAAGCTGTACGTGAAGCACATGACGGCGTCTGCGGGGCCCATCAGCCGGGCCCAAAATTACAAGACCGTCTTCGCCGGATGGGCTATTACTGGCCTACGATGGTGGCAGATGCAATAGACTACGCAAGAAAGTGTAAAGCTTGTCAAGTCCACGCAGATTTCATACACCTGCCAT
Organism: Iris pallida; assembly: GCA_029216955.1. Classification (NCBI taxonomy): domain Eukaryota; kingdom Viridiplantae; phylum Streptophyta; class Magnoliopsida; order Asparagales; family Iridaceae; genus Iris; species Iris pallida. The sequence continues at coordinate 8,815,698 of JANAVB010037819.1, forward strand.
CTGAATTCGTACATCCAACAGTGGCATCTTGGCTGTTTGAGGCATGGGGAATGGATATCATTGGTCCGATCACCCCACCTTCATCCAAAGTACATCGCTTCATACTGGCAATTACAGATTACTTCTCTAAATGGCGGAAGCTGTTCCGCTCGCAGAGGTGAAGACATCAAATATGATTAGCTTCCTCAAGCATCACGTCATCTATCGCTTTGGACTGCCCCGAAGGATCATCCACGACAATGGTCCGCAGTTCGCAAGCCACGCTTCTATCGGTTTTGCGACAAACATCGAATCCAGAATGTTGCTTCAAGACCCTACAACCCGACGGCGAATGGGTTGGCAGAAGCATTCAATAAAACTATAATCAAGCTGCTCAAGTTCGTGTCTTCAAACAAACACGACTGGAATGAAAAGCTTGGCGAATGCTTATGGACGTACCGTACTATAGTCCGAACGGCCACGGGGAACAAACTATTCTTTCTGGTGTATGGAAGTGAGGCAGTTCTCCCACTGGAGACTTAAATCCCCTCGCTTCGCGTCTCACTTATCGATTGACGACGGATGATAATTACCGTCGCCGGCTGCAAGAGTTGGAGGCATTAGATAAGAAGCGCATGTTAGTTCAACAACGAATCGAGCTTTATCAGGCACGTATCTCTGGAGCCTCCAACAAGAAGGTTAAACTCATAACATTCCAAGTGGGCGACCTCATTTTGGCAGTTCGAAGGCCGATGGTTATTACTCACAAAACCGCCGACAAGTTCCAGCCAAAGTGGGAAGGCCCATTCATCATCGAGGCTGTATTCTCCAATGGTGCTTACCGCCTCGTAAAACAAAATGGAGACTTGCTCATGATGCCCGTCAACGACAAGTTCCTGAAGATATGTCTAAATGACATCCTCCAAATTAACCGGAATGTTAAGTTATGTGCCCTCAGGTACCGCTGAACTTACACTTTGGTCATCCCAAATGAATCTATATCGCATCTTCTGGGTAGTAAGTCATGTATGATCATACCTCTGAACTTCCTTACTAAAAGAGCATCTTTTTATGATCTATTTACTCGCACTACCAGTGCATAAAAAGGGTAACAGATCCACAAATTTCTCGAAAAACCACGTCGATGTCACCTTGAGTTGTTTTGTTTACATCAAAAACAAACCGCCCCTTACATAGAACTTCCACGTCCATATTACCTCTGAGTTGTTCTATATACCCTTCATGGAGTCCACTCCTACCACGTCCTCATTACCTCTGAGTGGGAAGACTCCATTGAAGAAACCCTCATATTTACCACGTCCTCATTACCTCTGAGTAAGTATGTTGGTTTTCTCTCGACTTATTATCCGTATCCAAAACTAGGGTACGCTAAGGATAATAGGCCCACAAATGTGCACAGTTGACCACACATGTCCATAATTGACCACAAATGTCCGCAGTTGACCACAAATGTTATACTAGGTCCCATAGTATATGCGCCTCTTTTCTCATTATTATGCCTTTGGAGTGTAGAAGCATGGAAAATATTAAAGAAAATAACCCATGCGGCCAAAGAACCCCATGCGGCTCAGAAAGCCCATGCGGCTCAGAGAGTCTTGCGGCATAAGGGACTATACGGCCCAAGACATCCCATGCGGCTCAGAAAGCCCATGCAGCTCAGATAGTCATGCGGCATAAGGGACTATGCGGCCCAAGACATCCCATGCGGCTCAGAAAGCCCATGCGGCTCAGAGAGTCATGCGACATAAGGGACTATGCGGCCCAAGACATCCCCTGCGACTCAGAAGACACGTGGCGGGACAATCCTCTCCTCTGTCCTCTCGTATTAATTGTTTGACGGCTGACAACTCTGAAAAAGTGACAGCCCTGACACAAAAAAAAGTAATTATGACGCTGTCATAATGACAGACTTCTAGGGAAGAGAAAAGAGATCTCTGACACAAATCCCTCTAGAGCCATAAAAATGCCACTGGCTTTGCCACGTGGGCGTTCGTATGCGTCTCGAGCAAAGACTCGTCATGCGGTTCAGAATGAAGCCGTCCTATGTGGTTCAGGCCGAGACAGCCTCATGCGGCTCGAGCAAAGACTTCTCATGCGGTTCAAGAGGACCATTTTCATGTGGCTCAGGCGGATGTATCCCTATGCGGCTCGCAATGATCATCTCCATGAGAGGGCCACTACCCAGGCAGCCCTGACACGTGGCCCTAACCATACGCGGCTCAAAATCATATGCGGCTCACTCGTCATGCGGTTCAGATCCCTCCAATGGCTCCTAGGACACGTGTCCTAAGCCGATCAATTTTCAGATTTATTGCAATCAAAGATTGGGTCAAATCCCAATAATCTGGGACACGTGGCAGGAGAATAAATCTAATTTATTCAGACATCAGAAGATCGTTATGAGGAAGATTTATTCCAATCAGCATTAATTGCTGATAGGATTTGGTGTAATCTACACTCAATGGTTCAGATTCGTCACAATCAAAAGCGAACGGCCTAGATTGACCAATCCACAGGCCGCCACCATCTCCAAGAGGCAATCATTGACAACCCTAATGAGGACATCCCACTATTATAAATAACAAGGTGCCATTCCCTTGTAAACATATACACTATCAGAGAGAGATACGCATACACAGAGAGCTCCCCCTTAATAATCAGAGAGGAAATATACAGAGAGAGAAAGCCAGAAGAGCAACACGAGGAGAGCAAGAAGGGCATTTCTTCGACAACGCCAAGCGGATCTTCCTCGAGATAAGGCTGCATACCGATCGTCCAAGGAGTAAGGAAGGGCTGCCGTCGCCTTCCCGAGCCTCTATCGTCACCTCCCAGAATCTAAAATAAACAATTGTACTTAGTCTGCTGTACCTAGGCTTTCGTCCCTAGGCTTTCTTTGTACAAGCGAGTTTGTATTGTGAGTCTAAGTTCAGTCCTCCCATAAAACTGTTCTGTACTTTTACAATCAATGGCAAATACGATGTCGACTCTGCTGGGGACAAACTTCTCCACGGCTGAGGAGTTGGTGACGCAGTCGGATGCAGCCAAACTTGGCTCCACGCAACAAAAGATGGTCGTCCGCTTCGACCAATAGGCGTTTGAAGAGATACTCTCCGAAGGAAGCGTTGGCCCCGTCCAGAAGCGCACCCGCGGGACGAAGGCTCGCAAAGAGTGGAGGCCAAAATCATTTGCTCCTCCCCAAGCCCTCGATGGGATGCCCTCTGTTGCTCAAGACGGCGGGAAAGACTCTCTTGCGGCCCCACTTCGGACCGTAGACAACTCTGCTGTCCCCAAGTCCGGCAGAAGAATACTATGATGCTGGACTTGCAGGGGCAAAGAGGAACTCTATGCGATCTGAGCCGCATAAGGGTATTACCCGCAGGGAGAAAGCTCATGCGGCTACATCCGCCAGCCGCATGAAGAAAACTCATGCGGCCACATCTGTCAGCCGCATAGCTTATGCGGCTATAGTTGCCAACCACATGGATGAAACTAATGCGGCTATAGAAGTCAATCGCTCACAGAAAACCCATGCGGCCACAGTTGCCAACCGTATGCGGCCAGCCTGCACGGTCGTGGCTCCCAGTCGCACAAAAACAACTCATCCAACGGCAGAAGACAACCGCATGCAGACAGCCTGCACGGTACCTAATTCTAACCGCATAGCATCCGTTCCATGCTTCTCTCGATCAGTCTTCGACCGTCTCTCATGCGGTCCTAACCCTGATGGTTCTCTGGGTGATAAGCCAGACTCTGTGGTATTCAACTTGGACTCCTCCTATTACGCGCCGCAAGTGCTAAAAGGAGGAAGTCTAGGGCAGCGCGGGCTCACCAAGCCCAGTCAGCTGCCCCAACCTCTGACCATCGGGGCGTCCGCTGATTATCACGCGGGCCTCTGATGGGAAGTTGTACCGAACTACTCGAACCAGCCCCGGCGGCAAACGGACAGAGAGGTTCCTCTGACCTGCGTGAGGCTATCCTCCACAAACGCAAGGAAAGAGAAGGGGCCGTGGCGTACAAAGAGTCCTCACACGGATCACTGCACCCAGATCATCGTCAACTGCTGTTGCAACAACACGGCAGTGACGGAAGACCGGTCGTCAGTCTTCCAAAGACTACAGCATCCGAGCTCAGAGGACGAGGCACCTCCTGTTGTCTCCTGCAATTCCACTCAGAAAGTTCCCGCCGAGGGAAGTAGGAAGAAGACAAGCATCTCCAGCCCCAAGATATCAACCACTACAGCTAAGAAACTGTCATCTAAACGGTTGTCCTCCACCGGAGTATTCCAACACACCCGTTCAAAGACGAAATCTGCTGCAATGGGAGATTCATCATCCACATCGCTGGGGGTCGTAGGAACTGGGGGTAGCACTCCTCCGAACATCCACAACAATTCGATATTTCAAGGAGACGAGCCCGGGGAAACAACTCTCCCATCAGATACAACAGACGCCGATGTCCCCGAGGACATCCATAACTCTCAAGACGAAGCAAGCTCCGAGGCTGGGGGTACTGTTCCCTCCGAGTCCAACCCGAAGAGGATTCCCACCTACCCCGATGACTTCTCGGTGCATGGGTATAACTCGGAGGGCACATCCTCCACCGCTCCTTCCATCACTCCTCATGTAAGGACGGTGTTCATGACAGACAGCAATCAAGGTGGTTTCGGTGATCGCCAACGCATCGACACTTTGGAGGCCATACTGCAGCCTTGGTCAAGTCTGTAGATGAGATCAAAGCGGCTCTTCCTACTCTGCAGGGAGTGAGACCTGGCCAAACAAGTGCGGGTCCCGCAATCAATGTAGATTCAAATTCAGCGGCACCGAACCCGGGCAATAATCCTCCTGAAATAACGGCCCCTACCGCGACAGATGAGGCCCGAAAGTAAGAAGAGAGGTTCAGGAGCTCCGAGCCATGTTCCATGCCCGAGAAAACGCTAAAGACCTCAGAATACGGCAACCATACCCTGCTGAATGGAGGGATGTTCCATTCCACCAAAATATAAGCCGTTCAATATCAACCCGTATGATGGCAAGACCTCAGCAAGTCGGTACATCACTTACTTCGAGGTCACCACTGACCATCTGTCCCATGATGACGCTATCCTCACACGATTATTCATTGGGGCATTGGAAGGAGTCACCTTCGACTGGTACCGCAACCTGCCAGACAACTGCATTCACTCCTTCGCTGCTTCAAGCGCTTGTTCTTGGAGAGATTCTACGAGGTAGGACAGGACATCACGATGTCTACCCTCATGGACGTCGTCCAAGGAGAGAAAGAGCTGACAAGGAACTACATTGAGCGGTTCTGCCAAACCGCCATGAAGCTGCCCTCCGGAAATCCAGATTCCTCTTTAATTAAATTTGCCAAAAGAGACTGCTTCCAACGATCAGTCTCTGGATGGGCGAAAGTCAATTCAAAGATTGGAAGACGTTCATCATCAGCGCTACGAGCGTCGAAGAACGACTGAAGAAGGCTCGCCAACTAGGATTGCACATCTCGGAAGGAGAAAACAAGGACAAGCGTCCCAACAACGATAATGGGGGTAGCCCCTCCAACAATCGGAACAACAAGGGAAAGCAGGCCATGGAGGCCGATACAACACAAAAACTGAGCCGAAGCCAGTAGATAAACAATGGCCGCAAATCACTTACTCCTTCGAAGACGGTCACGTCAAGCCCATCTTAGACATGCTCATACAAGGGGACAGGATTCAGCTTCCTCCACCGAGACGGGAACCGCAACCGACAGAGATGGAGAATCCAAAGTACTGCCATTATCATCGCTATGTCCATCATGCTACACACGATTGCTACCAGCTGAAACGGTACATCCAAAACCTCATCGACTCAAACGCTCTGGCCATCGATTTTGAAGAGGTAACCGTGGCGGCCAATATGGTGTCCGTACAATTCGGCAGCTTCCCTCCAACGGAAACTCAAGACGGGGTTGTCCCCGTCCCTCTAGCGACAATGGAAATTACCAATCTTCTACCTCCCCGAGATCAGGCTGCCGGTCTAGTACCCCTCACCATATTACGAGGGGTCATGTGTATCCATCCAGACTTGGTGTCAGAAGTGACTCGGCCCACACCATCTCCCACCGGCAAAAAAAAGTAGAAAAGTCAGGACCTGCCACACAATCTCGGCAGACAAAGAAGAAGCTACAGCCGTCGTCACACGGTCCGGAGCGCAATCCCAACCTGTGGTTGACAATCCAGCTGAAAATCATCAACCTACTACAACTGATGCTCCGGGACCGGCTCAGCCCTCGACGACCGACAAGCCTAGGCCGAAGGAGACTCACTTCGACAAATCCCTCCGAAAAGAGGCAACCCAAGGGCTAGAGAGGCCCTACAACTTTGACATCTTAGCGCAATTGGCTAACACACCAGCCAAGCTGTCACTGTACGAACTCCTAAGGCTCTCCAAGGACGTTCATATTGCATTAACTGAAGCGCTCCAAAATGCCGATGTCTATCTGGCTCAATCCAACCTCACCGGGGAGGACTCACCCGTGGATCTCCAAGACAGTGCCTGTACGGAGTAATGCCCAACATCGTCTTCACTCCGCAGGACATGCTCATCAAAACCAACCTACACGATCGCCCGCTATACTACACGGGATACATCGACGACGTGAAGGTGGATCGGATACACATAGATCCTGGCTCTTCCATAAGCATCATCCCAAAGGGTCTGCTATATCATCTCCGTATCCCAATGCATCGCCTGACGCCTACAAGCACCGCCATCAGCGGTTTTAATTCGGGCAGGAGCTACCCTATTGGGAAGATTCGTCTGAAGTGTCAAATTGGCGACCTCCAATCCGAAGTCACCTGCTACGTCATAGATGCAGACACTTCATACAACATCCTCTTGGGGCGCCCATGGATACATGATTACTGATCGTGCCTTCCATGCTATACCAGTGCTTTAAATATGTCGACAAACACGGCTTTGTGAAGACGAAATTTGCTAACGATCCTTCAAAGGGGTCGAATCTTACTACTCGGACTCCTGCCTATACGAAAAGTCGAAGAGGCACCTTGGTGAAGGAAAGGAACAAGCTGGTACCGAAACGGCCACGGGATCGGAAGGACCTCTGACGATCCACTCCATGCTTGCAAACCGGGCAAGTCCGCACCCCTTACTGCCACTCTGCGGAAGGACGTGATCAGCCTCTCGCGCAGGAAGAGCAGATGATAATCCGGCTGCCAAGGTCTGGCCAAGTGCCGAGACCCACAATGGGGCCACTGACAATCAGACTACCGAGAGTCGGTCAACCCCAAACAGAGAAGCTTATTCCCTCCGATAGGCCACTAACGATACGCCTTCCCAAGAAGGGTCGTCACCCCGATGCATGGTCTGACGCTTCTAGCGAACCAGCCACTCCTCGCTCCACTTCAAGTGCCAAACTGGGGGTCGCTAGTCTGCCAACAACTCCACGCTCTGCTCCATCAACTGAACCACTGACAATTAAGCTTCCCAGGACGTCCTCTTAGTCCTCATTCACACAGGGGGTAGCCGAAGAGGAACCGGAGCCAGCCAAGTATGTGGCTGCCCATACTGATGTTCCCTCCGCTGATGATGTAATCCCCCTAGAAAAGATACCTTATTTCATCAATAAAGGGCTATCTTTGAACTACATCGAGCTTAATAAGCTTTGTACAATGTACGCTATGGAACATGGTATAGGCACCCACCTACACACACAGGTGACAAATGTGCACACCACAATCCAGCTTATTCCAGCAGAAGACGCTTATCGCATAATCAAGGAAGGGGATCACCCAATCATCTTCGGCCGAAAAGACGATTCGCATCCTTTCACCATAGAGGAAGCCGACCTCGGGTTAGATGCCGGAGACTGCCTCTGTATCTCTATAGTCCCCAATCCAAATCTCATGCAGAAACAGGGGTATGATCTGGAGACGACGCCAGGTTTGAACTACGGTGGACGACGATTACCTTTGAAGCCGCCAGTCCCAGCGGACAAACCACGGGACTACTATAGCAAAACTCGATGCGGGTTAGGGTATGTAACGCCTACTACGACCCCTGAGAGTTCAGATGAAGAATACAACTGGCAGTCACATTCAACCGGGTCACCAACTTCTGACTCGGACACCATCGGAGACGTGTTCAGACAGGTCATGACTGTCAACATGGCATTCGCCGACGCTTACGAAGAAGACGAAGACATTCCCGAAATCCTCGAGCTAGAACCGTGGGCCCAGCAATTGGACGCATAATGGGAAAAATGGTTCGAACAAAGAGAACCTCCTACTGAAGATGAGGTCATACAAGTGGATCTCGGCAGCGAATCTTCTCCAAAACCAATTTTCGTCAGTAAAAGCCTAGCAGACGAAGAACGGGAGTCGCTGCTGGAACTTGTCAGAGAATACATTGATGTGTTTGCCTGGAGCTATGAAGACATGCCAGGGTTAAATCCCGACATTGCTCTTCACAAACTCAACATTCGGCCAGAGGCGAAGCCAGTCAAACAACAACAGCGACGCTTCCGCCCAGGCATCATGGACGCGATCGAAGCCGAGGTCAACAAACTAATAGCCAGCGGCTTCATTCGTGAGGAACAACATCCGATTGGGTCGCCAACATAGTTCTGGTCCTCAAGAAGAATGGGAAGATTCGAATCTGCATCGACTTCCGCAATCTGAAGAGGCGTGCCCCAAAGATGAATTCCCCTTCCGATCACAGACATCATGATCGATAATACCTGCGGCTTCGAACGTATGTCATTCATGGATGGCTTCTCGAGGTACAACCAAATCAAAATGTCTCCTGATGACGAAAAGCATACATCATTCCGAACACCGATTGGCACATACTGTTACACAGTCATGCCTTTCGGTTTGAAGAATGCTGGCGCCACCTATCAAAGAGCCATGAGCATCATCTTCAGATACCACTTACGCAAGACAGTGGAGTGCTATATTGACGATATAGCCGTTAAGAGTCGCTGCAAGGGAGACCATCTGCAGGATCTGAGGACGGTATTCGACCTGATACGAGCCCACAATCTGAAAATAAATCCTACGAAATCTTTCTTAGGCGTATCTAGCGAAAGTTCTTAGGATTCATTATCACCGCTCAGGGCATTCATGTAGACCCTGAGAAAACAAAGGCAATCATGGAGATGGGTCCTCCAAATAATCTTCGCGAACTCAGAGGCCTTCAAGGAAGGCTAGCTTACATCAGAAGATTCATCTCTAACCTCCCCGGACGATGTCGACCATTCATCCATCTCATGAAAAAAGGAGTCTCTTTCGTATGGGACGAGGAATGCCAACGCGCCTTCGACAGCATCAAAGAATATTTGTCGAACCCTCCAGTCCTCGTGGCCCCGGTTTCTGGAAAACTATTCCTGCTCTATGTACGAGCAATGGAACATTCCTTTGGGGCCCTGCTGGCACAAACAACGACGCAGGCCATAAGCAAGCCATATATTACCTCAGCCGAATGATGATTGGGCCAGAGCACCGATACACCGTTGGAGAAGGAATGCCTCGCCCTGGTATTCGCCATTCAGAAAATGCGGCACTATGTCACCGGACAGACGATACATGTGATCTCACGAGTCAATCCTCTTAGGGTCCTCATGACTAAACCAGGGGCACTCAGCTCTCGCCCCGCTACATGGGCAATATTGCTGTCCCCTTATCATATGATCTTCGTCCCCCAAAAGGCAGTAAAAGGTCAAGCCCTGGCAGACTTCTTAGCAGCCCACCCAGGCTCGGAGTCCTCCAGAATATACGAAGAGATGCCAGATGAGGTCGCCGACTCACATACAACCTCTCACGAGGCTATATGGCGAATGTCCTTCGACGGTGCTTCGAGGACCGGACCTAAAGGCAATATAGTCGTCGGAGTCGGGGTAGTGCTGGTCTCCCCTTCCAGATTGGTGATTAACCGTGCTTATTCCCTCACAGAGCCCTGCTCTAACAATGTGGCCGAGTACAACGCTCTGGTCATTGGCCTCCAACTTGCAAGAGAGCTGAGGGTAGAATACCTTGAAGCATACGGCAACTCCCAACTAATTGTCAATCAGATCCGGGGCTCATACGAGGTCCGCCACGAAGACATGATCCCTTATCACCAAATAGCGATTGACATCATCTCGTTATTCGAGGGGTTCTTCATCGAACATATCCCCAGACTCCGAAATATCGAAGCCGATGCATTAGCAGGTCTGGCCGCTTCCCTAGCAGTGCCAAACCATACCCATCAATCGGTAGACATAGTAGGCCACAAACTGGTCTGCCCTAAGAACAACGTTCAATTCGTGGCAAGCTATTCCGCTCAGATGATTGATGATGTCCCAGATTGGAGACAACCATTCATTGACTTCGTCTACGACATCCTGCCCGAGAACCCAAAGGAAGCTACTTCCATCAGACGGCGTTCTCTCAGATTCTTCTACGATACAGAGACGAAAATACTGTATCGCCGCTCCTACGACGGATTACTGCTTCGGTGTCTGTCAAATGCAGAAGCCAAAGAAGCCGTACGAGAAGCTCATGACGGTGTCTGCGGGGCCCACCAGTCCGGCCCAAAACTGCAAGACTGCCTTCGCCGAATGGGCTACTATTGGCCCACAATGGTGGCAGATACGATAGATTATGCTAGAAAATGCAAAGCCTGCCAAGTCCACGCGGACTTCATTCACCAACCATCCGAGTTTCTACATCCGACAGTGGCGTTCTGGCCATTCGAAGCATGGGGAATGGATATCATTGGTCCAATCACCCCACCTTCCTCCCGAGGACATCGCTTCATACTCGCGATTACAGATTACTTCTCCAAATGGGCGAAAGCTGTCCCACTCACAGAAGTTAAGACTTCAAACGTGATTAGCTTCCTCAAGCATCACGTCATCTATCGCTTTGGACTGCCCGAAGGATCATCCATGATAATGGTCCGCAGTTTGTAAGCCACACATTCTATTGATTTTACGATAAGCACCGTATTCAGAATGTCGCTTCGATACCGTACAACCCGCGGTGAACGGGTTGGCGGAGGCATTCAACAAAACAATTATCAAACTCCTCAAAAGTTTGTCTCCTCCAACAAACGCGACTGGAACGAGAAGCTCGGCGAATGCTTATGGGCTTATCGCACCACAGTTCGAACAGCCACCGGGAAATACCATTCTCTCTAGTATACGAGTGAGGCAGTTCTCCATTAGAGACTCAAATACCCTCGCTCCGCGTTGCCCTTACTTATCAATTGACGACGGATGATAACTACCGACGTCGACTACAAAGTTGAGGCCTTAGATGAAAATTGCCTCCTAGCTTAGCAAAGGAGCGAGCTATACCAAGCACGCATCTCAGGAGCCTTCAACAAGAAGGTCAAAATCAGAACATTCCAAGTGGGCGATCTTGTTCTGGCAGTCCGGAGGCCAATGGTCATGACTCACAAGACCGCCGGCAAATTCCATCCAAAATGGGAAGGTCCATTTGTCATCGAGGCCGTGTTCTCCAATGGTGCTTATCGCCTCACTAAGCAAAACGGAACTTGCTTATGTTGCCCGTCAACGGCAACTTCCTGAAGAAATATTATGTCTAAATAAAATTCTCCAGATCATTGAGTCACGTACCCGCTGGTACCACTGAACTCACCCCATAATTTTCTTAGTTTTTGAGTCATGTATCCGCTGATACCATTGAACTCACCCTCATAGTTTGTCAGATTTTCGAGTCATGTACCCGCTGGTACCGCTGAACTCACGCTCACCATTCTCCAGATTCTCGAGTCATGTACCCGCTGGTGTCTCTGAACTCACATCCCGGTCACTCCTTCAGATAGAAAGTTATGTATAATCATACCTCTGAACTTCCTTCCTGGAGGAGATCCTCCCCATGATCCAATACCCGCACTTTCAGTGCATAAAAAAGGGTAATCGATCCACAAATTTCCAAAACGGCCATGTCCTCATTACCTCTGAGTCGTTCCACTTCTACCAAAAACAAATTACCCCTTACATAGAACTTCCATGTCCTCATTACCTCTGAGTCATTTTATGTGCCCTCCTTCATTGAGCCCACTCCTGTCATGTCCTCATTACCTCTGAATGGGAAGGCTCCGTCGAAGAAACCTTCATACTTGCCATGTCCTCATTACCTCTGAGTAAGTATGATGATCCCCTTTCGACCTATTATCTGTACCCACAACCGGAGTACGTCAAGGGTAATAGGTCCATAAATGTCCTCTGTTGACCACAAATGTCCTCTGTTGACCACAAATGTCCTCTGTTGACCACAAATGTCCTCTGTTGACCACCAATACCCTCCGTCGAGTTCACTCCTGCCATGTACTCATTACCTCTGAGTAGGAAGACTCTACGTTTAAAAAACTTTCCTACTTGCCATGTCCTCGTTACCTTTGAGCAAGTATGTCGGTTCTCCTTCATCCTATTATCCGTATCCTAAACCAGGGTACGCCAAGGATAATAGGCCCACAAATATCCTCGACTAAGTTTCTTAGCACAAACCTACCATCTCATCATGCCCCAGGAGCCCAGCTGCTCTACGGCATTCCTTTTCTCAATACCAAGAGCACCCATGACCACTTTGCCATGGCTGCTTCAGGTCCCCTGACCAAAACTTGTTATCTCTACCTAAAACCAAGGTACGCCATGGGTAACAGGTCCACAAATATATCCCCTATATGGAGGAGAACATCACCACAATATCACAGGTGCCGCAAGCAATACAAATGAAGGGTAGAATTGAAAGCACTCTTTATTTGAAGAAAAAAATTACATATTTCGGGATCATGTCCCCTTCAGAAAGAAAGAAAACAGGGACAAAACAAGAAAAAAGGCCGACTATAGTTCGGCATTGCACAACTCCAAGAGACGGTTTTTCACCAAGGCAGTCCCCCGATCAAGCCTCTGCTTAGCTCGACGCTCTCCTCTTGGGATATCTGCTCTGCGTCATTCAAATGTATATACGCCTGCCAGTTGTTCTCCATCTTCTCTAGGGCAAGCTCTAGATTAGAAGAAGCCCTACTGTACTTGTCAGCCTCCTGAACAGCAATCCCTTTCTCAATACGAGAAGCCTCAAGCTCTGACTCCAGGAAAGCCAGTTTTCTCTGGAGCTCGAGGACCTGTTCCCGGGCATCAGTTACCCCGCGGAAGCATCCGCTTCCCGAGTTGTGCAATCTTCAGTCCGACGGCTCCATTGGTCGTACAACCGGGTCAGATCCCGACGGTCCTTCAATATAGCCGGCTTGAGCGATTCCTGGGCAGCCATCACCTTCTCCACCGCGGTAATGAGGAAGTTGCGCTCTTGATTTATGACCGCGGGTAAATCAGTCTGTTGCAACAAGCGAAACTGGGCCACGAGATGATCAGCTTCTAATAGCTTAGGCTCCAAAAGTGCAGCCAGTTCCCCTTCTCCAGGGAGTGTCTTAAGGATATTAATCTGGCCACCGGCACATCGACGGGCCAGAGTAAAGGGAGTCCCCCTTTCCACCGCTGCCTCGATCCCCCTCTTCAGGTGGCGATGGAATCTGGCAACCACGTCCTGTAACGCATCATCCAAGACCTCTGTAGAGGACGGCGTCAGAGGGAGAGTGGCAGACGGTACCGGAGGAGCAGCTTCAGAAGTTACTGCACCCGCCACCAAGGAAGCAAATTCCGTACGAAAAGATGCTTGAATGGCGGCTAACTCCTCTTTCGCCGCCCGAAGATCCTAGATGCTCGGTAGGGAGGAAAGGTTGACCCCCGAAACCACATTTGCAGAAGAGGACACAGGGAGCATCGTCCCTTGTCCCAGCTGCACTGCTACCTGGGACCCCGAGCTCGACCCAGACGAAGAACCCTCGACGCAGGGAGGTTCCGTCAGGCCCTCTCCGGTAGGGTGTGATCCAGCAATATCAATCACTGGCAATGAAGGGTTGGGATCTGAACATCCAAAGCAACCCTTAGTCGACATAATTTGAAAGAAAAGATGACAAGAACACATAGGCTTATTTACGAGCTATGGTTTGATTTGTATTACCAAGAGAAGAGCGTGGGGGCGACGACTCGTTCATAGCCGGCGTAGTTTTCCCACCCACAAAGTCATCATGTTGGGGCTCGGATGTCTCAGGGACGGGCGCGGTAAAGCCCCCATCCCCCTGGGTTGAGGTCCCAGCAAGGTGGGAATCCTTGGCTGCAACCGGATGTACCCCAGCAGCAATGATAGCGGTGCACACATCACTGACTAAATGAGACAGGACCGGATCAGCGTCGGTGATCGGTCCTGAGGAGCGATCTCATCCGACGCCTATAAAGAGCAAAAGAAACAAATAATTAGGCCATAACTTAGAAGAAGAAGAAAGGAAACAGCTGAAGCCTAAATTACCTCAGGAATAACGTCCACATCATCAATAAACAGCCTGCGACATCTTACCGCAGCGTGCTTCGTGGAATAGGTTCGGTCATCAGCGGTAGTCACGCGCCTGCTTCGTTTACGCGAAAGGCCAGGTACCACAGATGGTTGATCCTCCACCACCTCGTCAGACAGAGTAGACGATTGACCCACGGCCCTTTCAGCCGGCACGATAGGGGGTTGATTCCCAACTTCCTCGTCCGAAGAATGAGATGAGTCATCAGCATCTTGTTCGTCATCTTCCTCATCCGCCCTAGTGGACTCTGAGTCCGGCACGGGAACCCTGTTCGCCCTCCTCTTCCTCTTCTTGGACCCTTCTGGCTTCTCAGCCAAACCAGTGCCAGCGATGAAGCTAGTATTTATATCAAAACCGACAGGAGGCTTGCTCGCTGCAACATGATAAAGGGCCGCTATATACAAGATATCCCCTGCCACCTTGGCATCAGGGATCGAGAAGCTGGCCCGGGTATGGGCCGCATTATATAATGCCATGCCCGGACACCATCGAGCACACTGCCCTCAAAGCTCAAGCAAGCGCTAGGGCGATCCAGGAACAATTGACTATACTCGAATTGACGGGAAAATCTACTGGGCAGATAAGGCTCCAAGTATACTCTATTCGGTAACGATACACCAGGTGCGCGGGACGGATATTGCGTAACCAAAGAAGCATCTTCTCAGATAAAAGTTGGGGAGGATCAACGTCGTCAACGTGTACTCTCCTCACTTCTCCAGGGGTGAATTCAGGGAGAGATACGAAGAATTCGGGCCCATCAATTCTTGCCAACGCCCTCCGGCAGGCCGACATGGTATCATGTTTCCAAGGCTGATGACGATACCGGAAAATGAAGGCGTCATCATCGGTGACGTTTTCATCAGGTCCCAGCCTGATCAACGACCGATAGTGCATCAATAACCACCCCATGAGGTAGTGGTATGGTAGTTCTATCCGTTCAAAGTCCATCGACACATCACAAGCAATGACTTTGGATGAAAAGGCGCGAAGGCCGTGGTGTATGCTACACACCATGGCCGGGAGGAGCGCCAGTCTTACCTTGAAGACCAATTTCACAGCAGGAAGAATGAAATGGCGGCTGATCCTTTCCATAGAACCCGCGTCGCCCGAGACTACACAATTGCGTAGCCACACCGAGGAGTTTGAGACGAAACTTGGCCGGAAGGACGCAACTTGAAAAGATACAAAATCCAGGCCGAGGTGTGAGGGGCGTTCCCTTCTGAAATATTTTCTTTCTTGATAGCCATCTGGTGGCAGGCGCTATGACACAACAGTTCTTGGTATACGGCGACGAAACCAGGAAATCGTCGATCCAGGTCTTCGAATTCTTCGTTCGTCGGTGTATATGCTTCAAAAGCTTCACCTCCCTACGGCAATCTAGACACAGCATTCATCTCATGAAGAGCAAGCCCCAGCTCTCCTCCGGAGGCAAAGAAAGTCCCTGTACGCCGATTATACAGCTCCAATAGAGCCACAAACAGGGCTTGTTAATGGGCAACCCGTAGCAGGTGCCCCTGACGGCGTAGTAGAGTCAATTTCCCGAAGGAATTCCCCATACTTCCTCAAAATCTACGAGGTAAGATTAGTCCATGTGGGAATGGGGTTGATCCAGTTTAGCAGCGACAACCTGCCTACGGGATAAGACCCCTTGCGAGCGAGCTGATTCAGAAAAGTATCAGCTAGAGTGAAGGTAAAATTAGGGCCAGTCATGTTTACAAAAGTGCCAGGGAGCAGCCCCATCACAGTCCGACTCACGGATTCCTTGCTCGCACATACTAAACCCGTGCACCTGTTGTAGTGGATGTTGCTCACAAACATTCCCTGTTGGGTAGGAGTCAGGAAGCCCACCATTGTCCTGCCCAACGGTACCATGTTAAACCATGAGAGAGGATAATGCCGCTCCATCTCGGGGATATAAATCTCTACTCCGTCTACAGAAAAATCCCAGTACACTGAGACATCCAGCAATCGGGAGTTCTTTATGGAAAATGCGTCCCCAAAGAGAAAGGCCGGTTTCAGATATTCTCCATCCAGCTTCCCCGAATTCATCATTGAACAAAGAAAGCAAAAAGGTTGGTTATTAATGGCAGCCACCCTCTCCTTAGGTTCATTAGTGGGAAGCTGATCCACTATACGACGGATTAAGTCATCAAGCCGCACGCCCACGACGTACTGAGCTGAACCCACAAGAAGCTCTCCTGCTGGGTTGGTTGGGAGGTTCACTGAAAAGAAAGAGACAAAGAGAAACAGGATTAAAAGACGGTTAAAGCAAAAAAATCACTGAATAAAGAAGCTCCCACGAGCCTATGCGGTTCGGGTCAACAAAGCCTTATGCAGCTCCATTCCAATTGGGTCGCAGGAGATGCGGTTTCGAGGAAGCTTATGCGGTTCGGATCAACACAGTCTCATGTGGCCCAAATCAGGTGGGAGTTCCATATGACACTAGCTCGATAGCTTATGCGGTTCAGATGAATAACATGGTTCTAACAGAAGAGCTCATGCGGCACAAAATGCCATGCGGTTCAGCCTGCTAGAAACATATGCGGCTCCGTTCGGAGGAGACTTTATGCGGTTTTTTTTTCTCATGTGGTTCAAACAAAGGATATTTTCTATGTGGCTCGGGTATGAGAAAGTCATGCAGCCCATACAGCATATGCGGCTCTGCTATCAACTTGGGTAGAGGCTTGTGCATAAATATGCAACAGAGCCATGGGTTCTCAAGATTCAAATGCAACCCTTACCATTGAAAGCGGGACGAACATCAGAGGGCACTTCGGGCGCT
>JANAVB010037819.1:8832909-9057909 GCA_029216955.1 Iris pallida
GATATATATATAATATATGTGATCATATTAAAAAATCTAACAAAAAAATGATATTATTGTTAAGCATGGAAAAGAATATGAGATTCCATGCCTCAATATTGGGGGACTCTTCATGCGCTCAAAAATCACATAGAGCTCCATGCGGCTCAAGAAGTCCCTTAGCTTCATGCGGCTCGAAAGTCCCCGATAGCTTCATGCGGCTCGAAAAAGCCACGTAGGCTTATGCGTTCAGAAATGACTCTACAGCTGGCCATCATTTTTTGTACAGCTGGCTCATTAATGCTCTGACACAGTGCAGCAACTCTGACACGAAGGATTGACAGCTCTGACATAAAGGTAAAATGATGACTCTAACATAATGACGTGCTCCTAGAAAGACGAAAAAAATCTTTTTCAGTTGGCACGATCGACCAATTCCAAAACTCTTTATGCGATCGTTTAAAGGAGCTCATGCGGCTCTGATTTGATGGAGCTTTATGCGGCTCAGTTTTAACGGAGTTCATGCGGCTCTGTTTTGTGGGTCCTTATGCGGCTCAGTTTTAACGGTTCATGCGTTCTGTTCTGATGGTTCTCATGTGGCTCTGTCTCAATGGGACTTCATGCGGTACAGTTGACAAGGGGCTTATGGTTCTGTTCAGTTGGACTTCATGCGGCCTAGTTTACAAAGTGGCTTATGCGTTCTGTTTAATGGGACTTCATGCGGCCCAGTTTACAAAGAGGCTTATGCGGTTCTGTTCAATGGATGCGGCTCAGTTCATCAGGAGCTCATGCGGTTCTGTTCAGCGGACTTCATGCAGTCTAGCTTACAAGAGGCTTATGCAGTTCTGTTCAATAGGACTTCATGCGGACCAGTTCACCAGGAACTCATGCGGCAGTCATGGGGACTACTTTCATGCGATTCGTCACAAAAATGACAGTTGAGACACATGGCAGGAGTTGATCAAATCTCAGCAATTCAGATTTATTGCAATCAACGTAACAGCCCAGATTTATTGCAATTATAATAATCCAGATTTATTACCAACGCAATGGCCCAGATTGATTTCCAACAAACAGATAAAGTACAATCTTAATCAATCCTAACTGCCCACTTTTTAGGGCGCCATTACAAGAAGTGGCTAAGAATTTGCCACATGGCTACACACCCCACTCATCACAAATTCCTATAAATAGCAAGGTGCTATTCCCTTGCAGACATACAGAGAG
This sequence comes from Iris pallida, assembly GCA_029216955.1. Lineage (NCBI taxonomy): Eukaryota > Viridiplantae > Streptophyta > Magnoliopsida > Asparagales > Iridaceae > Iris > Iris pallida. Next base: position 8,834,116 of record JANAVB010037819.1, read on the forward strand.
ACAAAGCGAGACAGTCACATAGAGCATTTCTTTTCCGGAGCCGAAGCTGTGTCCGATCGTCCAAGGAGTAAGGCAGAGTTGATTAACCACTTTTCCGAGCCTCTACCGTCTCCCCCAGAATCAAAAATAAATAATTGTACTTAGATTGCTTTTCCTAGGTTTTTTCCTAGGCTCTCTTTGTACGAGCGAGTTTGTATTATGAATTAAAGTTCAGTTTTGTTCTTTGATAATCAATGGCAAACACGATGCGACTCTGCTGGGGACTAACTTTTCTACTGCTGAAAGTTGGTGACATAATCGGACGCCGCTAAACTCGGCTCCACGCAACAGATGCTGGTTGTTTGCTTCGACCAGTAGGCGTTTGAAGATATGCTCTCCGAGGGGAGCACTAGCCCGATCCAGAAGCGAGCCGCTCCAAAGAAGGCCCTAGGGAGTGGAGGCCCAAGACTTTCGCTCCTTCCTAAGTTCTGGAAGAGGCGTTCTCTGCTGCCCAAGACAGCGGAAGACTCCCATGCGGCCCCACTTCAGGCCGCAGAAGACCCTGCTGTTCTCAAGTCCGGTAGAGGAAAACTACGATGCTGGACTTAAGAAAGCAAATGGGGACTCTATGCGGTCCAGTAAGGGGGCCAGCCGCATGAAGAAGGCTCATACGGCCAATATTCCAGCCGCATGAAGGCTCATGTGGCCACTAAATCCAGCCGCATGAATGTTCCTGCGGCAGCCAAATCCAATCGCATGAATGCTGATGCTGCCACAACTGCCAGCCGCATGAATGCTGATGCGGCCATAACTGCCAGCCGCATGAATGTTCCTGCGGCAACCAAATTTAGTCGCATGAATGCTGATGGGCCACAGCCAAATCCAGCCGCATGAATGCTGATGCGGCCACAACTGCCAGCCGTGAATGCTGATACGCCACAACTGCCAGCCGCATGAATGCTAATACGGCCACAACTGCCAGTCGCATGAATGCTGATGCGGCAACAAATGCCAGCCGTGACTGCTTATGCGGCCACGAATCCCAGTCGCAGGCCATCTGCTCCATGCGGCTCAGGTTCTGTCTTTGACCTCCTCTCATGCGGTCCTGATCTCGGATGCTCCAATGTGAATGTGCCAGACTCTGTGCGGCACAACTTGGACTCTTCATACTATGTACCCTCGGGTGCTAGAACGAAGAAGTCTAGGATGGCGTGGGCTCGTCGAGCTCAGTCAGCCATCCCAACCTGACCATCAGAGAGTTCCCTTACTGTTATGCGGGCCTCTGATGGAAAGTTGTACCGAACCAATCGCGTCCAGCCCCCAATGGCAAATGGACAAGGTGGTTCTCAAAAGTCTCCCGATCATGGAGCAAAGATGATGCCACACACTCGTGTGCTCGTGGTTCCGACTCTCGAAACAAGTGTGAAGGTTGCTCGAGATTCGCTTGACTTGCGATGTGATCCTTCACAAACGCAAGGAAAGAGAGAAAAACTTGGTATGTAGAGAGTCCTTCCAAGGACGTCACTGCACCCAAGTCATTATCAATTGCTGCTGCCAAACACACACAGCAGTACACAGGACCGACAATCTGTCTTTCAACGACTGCAACAAGCCAGGACCGGTCCCATAACAAAATTCAGAGGACGAGGCGCTTCTTTTTGCCTCCTATAACTCGGCTCGGAATGTCCCTACTGGCAAGGCAGGGAAGAAGATCAATGTCTCCAGTCCCACAATCTCAACCAGTACGGCTAGGAAGCTCTCGGCTAGGAGGTTGACCGCAGCCGCTACGGGAGGGGTTTATCAAGGCACCCGCTCTGAGACAAAATCTTTAACACTTGGAGATTCGTCATCCTTGGGGCTAGCTGAAGCTTGGGGTAGCACTCCCCGGAACATCCATGACAACCCGGTGTTCTAAGAAGATGAACCAGGGGAGACAATTCCTCCGACAGATGCAACAGATCCCGACGTCTCTGAAAATGTTCGTGGGTCCCAAGACGAGGCAACCTCCGATGCAAGGGGTAGCTCTTCCTCCGAATCCGAACTGGAGAAGAATATTCCCATATACCCCGACGACTTCTCTGTTCGAGGGTATGACTCGGAGAGCACGTCTTCTACAGTTTCTTCCACTGTTCCTCGTGTGAGAACCGTATTCATGACCGAGAATGATCAAGACGGTCCCAGTGACCGACAGCACCTCGACACTCTCGAGGCCATACTTCACACTTTAGAGAAGTCGGTAGAAGAAATCAAGGCGGCCTTGCCAACTCTTCAAAGGACGCCTGGTCAAACAAGTTTGGGTCCTACCGTCAATGCCGACTCGAACACAACTGTACCAGCCCCGGGTGACAACCCACCCAGAATGACAGCTCCCAGTGCTACGGACGAGGATAGGGAGGCAAGGAGAGAAGTCCAGGAGCTCCGTGCGATGTTCCACGCACGAAAATACTCTTAGGACTTGAAGATACGACAACCGTATCCCGCTGTATTGAGGGATGTCCCCTTCCCTCCGCGGTATAAACCGTTCAACATCAACCCCTACGATGGAAAGACCTCTGCAAGCTGTGTAATGCCCGTATTTCGGAATACGTATTTTAATTAGGCATATATGTATTTTGGACCTGTATTTTATTTTCTCAGATTTTGCCCTGTAATTGTGATTTGGCTTAACTTGCGGATTTTGGTTTTCTCGTAAAACGGGTTTTTGGACCTGGCTTGGTTTTATTTTGTGGAGAAGGAATTGGTTTGCTTTGGTTTAGTATGCATTGGAACACCCTTAGCTAATCTCCACCCTCAACACAATACACCATCCCCCATTAAATCTCCACCAAACCATTCTCTCTCCTCATTACTTCCCTCATTAAATTTCTAACTCCTTCTTCTTCTTCCTTCCTCCACACAACACCCAATACCATAGGCAAGTGCACCTTGCCACCACATAAGAATCCTATTTTATTTGTCCATTAGCTAGATTAGGCCATGGTGAACAATATTAGAACTTGGCATTTTGTGATTTGGAGATTCCATTTTTCTAGATCTAAGTTTTAACCATTTTCGAATTTTTTTTGGTTTTGATCTATTAAACTTAGATTTTTCCTTGTTTTCAGGTTTCCATGTGGAAGAGAATTCAATTTTACACAAGTTAGAGCTTTGAAAATCTTAATTTGGTTTTAATTTGGCCAAAATATGAAGATTAGAATTTTGGTGTACTTGGATCTTCTTCTCGGCCTGATGATCTCGGCCAGCGCTCTTTAGCACTGGCTGGACCACGCAACCTCCCTCGGCCAGCACCTTTTAGCGCTGGACTGACCAGCGCAGCTTGTCCTTTGGCAAACCGCGCACCCTCCAGCGCAACCTGATCCCAGCGCAGCTCCTCCAGCGCGCTTGGCTCTAGCGCAGCTCCTCCCAGCGCAGCTTGGCTCCAACGCGCTCGGCTCCGGCGCAATCTGACCCAGCGCGCTCGGCTCCAGTGCCACCCAACCCAGCGTGCTTGACCTCCAGCACAATCCATCCTAGCGCAGTTCACCCCCTGTGCAACCCGTCCCTAGCGCAGCCGACCCCTGCGCAACTCGACCCCCCCTGCGCAATCTACTTGTCTGTGATGATTTAGTTTATTTCCTTGGACTTGGACTTTCTTTTATGGATTGGAGTTTTGAGATCTTGTTCCACACAACACGACTGTCTTGACCCGACACGACCTGGCACAGTTTTCGGTATTTTGCCTATGGCTAGTACGATTTTAGCGGTTTCTGTGATTTATGATTCTAGTACTTTCTGATCTTCTTGATAGTGGCCCATGGTGGCGCATTCCTGACTTGTAACTTGTAAACCGGTAACTTGTAACTTGGCTTGACTTGATGCTGTTGCGATAGCTACTTGACTCATATAATCAACTCTGACTCCGTGGTTGTTCATTCTTGCTGCTTTGTGCAATCCACTTGTCTTATCTTGTCTTGCATCATGTTTAGGACGTGACTCCCTGGTTACCACGGTCAGGGATTTACACTGAATATGGATTAGGCTAATGACTAGATCTAACTATAGTTTATGGAGAATTTCCAGTCACAAGCGATCTCGTTATCTTGGCGCTTTAAATGGACTTGTAGCCTGCCAACGAGTAGGGCACATTTCCAGCACACTGTCATGTGTTGCACTCTCTAAGTCATCTAAGGGTATATCGTCTCCTGGGCGATGTACCCAAACATACTCTCAACCCGCGGAAGGATAACTGGATAGTCTGCAGGGCTTGGGACTGGAAGATTCTCATTGCATCTTATTAGTAAATAGGCTTGTGGTAACCCTAGTTAGTTAAGTAGTAAGCCGTAGTAATTGCTTGGCCGTTTGTGAATGGATGGTGTCCAGCCCTGTCTAAGTCTCGTCTAGTCCCTGTACCTGGTACCCCTGAGCATGATTGTTTTACTTATCTTAACAATAAATGGATAGAGACAAAGTGCTATTCAGGCGAAGGGTTATGACCCTGGTCCTTGTTTGGTTTACGGGTTGTAATCTGGCTCCCAGAATGGTTCTATGTCCCTAGTCGTTTATTGTCCTGTTGTACTCTTTATTACTTGTACTTCTTCTATTTTCTTATGTCCTGATATTCTGGCTTTTGTTCTTATTTCGTGGCCTACTTTGTGGCACTTGCTCTTTCTGGGGTTTGACCCAGCTGGTTTTGTGTGGCCAGATTTCGGAGCAGCTCCCGAGGATCTACCGAACTTCCAGCCTAATGGTGGCGACTAGAAGGAACCCGGGCTACGAGTGGGTTTTCCATTTTGTTTCGCTCACTACATTGTAAAATTATTCTTTTGAGGCGTTTAGCCGACGAGCACCTGTTAGCTCGATGCATATTTACTTACTGTCTGTCTACGGGCTGTAACATGATTAACAAATCCAAGGGTTGATCATGTATGACTTAACTCTTGCTAGTCCTCACATTTTGTATGACTAGCTTCATGATCAGCTGAATATGTAATATTTAGGATGCCTTTTATTGTATATTTGGTGATTTAACATCTTATAACTATATTACTTGCTTGAGATTGAGACAATAGGCTTGACCTTAAGAGACTGTTGGCTTGTAGTAAACCCTCATAACTAGACAGCCGTGACTGTATAGTGAGGTGGATTCCATTTTAATATACGTAGCTGGCTATGTACGCCCCCGCTCTCCAGTATTCTGGTTCTGGGCGTGACATAGTTTAAATAGTGGCCCATGCAGGTCGTGTCGTTCAAGATATGTGAGGGTTTACCGGTTAGTGTCTCAATCAGTACTCGTCCTTGATCTCCGTTCATATCCTCTGAATCTCTGGATTCTTGCCCTGATCATGTGCTTGTATCGTTGATCTGTCCTGGTCCTTCCTTATTGTTTTCCTGTGTCGTCTTCTTTATTGGCACTGTACCTGACCCCGCCGATCAGTAAGGTAGAGCACTTCCTGTGGACCAGCAACAACCCGGAGATCAAGCCCGGCATTCCGGAGTAGCCTCCAGAGTTGTACCTACTGGAGGAGAGCCCCCAGTTCGGCCCGTCCAGCCTGCAATACCTGACGATGGTACCTTGGTAGGTCTCATTAGGACCTGGATAGCCTCCCAGGATCGTAGAGGAGACGCCTTGCACCAGGCAGTGGCAGATGCTTTGACCAGAGGCGGTCATCCAAGGAACAGCTCGGCCAACAGCTTCAAGCGCTTGAATCCTCCATTCTTCGACGGCAGCGAGGATACGATTGCCGCAGACGCTTGGCTTCAGGATACCGAGGTGATTCTGGAAGCAGCTAGGACACCTGAGAATGAGAAGGTGGCAGTGGTACGTCTACAGTTGCTGGACTTGGCTCGCAGTTGGTGGACGGCGCAGGCCGTGGGATTAGCGATGCCAGTTGCTTGGGCGGTATTTAGGGAAAGATTCTAGACGAAGTATTTTGATGCTGTAGCTCGGTACGACCTACAGACGAGATTTACCAACTTGAAGCAAGGAGGCAGGACGGTCGATGGTTATGCATCCGAGTTTTCTAGACTCAGTAGGTTTGCCCTCACCTTGGTGGCGACCGAGTTTGATAGGGCCCAGCGGTTCCAACAGGGGCTGCATTTGGAGATCTTGTTGGCAGTAGAGCAGTTTGGGCACCAGACGTTCGATGCAGTATTGAGGGCAGCTAGGAGGCATAAGTACACCTCCCAGAGGATCGTGGATAGGACCGGAGGTAGGAAGCGGTCCCACAATCAGATGCACCAATCATCAGCTCCAGCCCCGACAGCTAGGGGTTTGACCATTGGAACTCCGAGGTGGACGACCTCAGTAACGTCGGTTCAGCATTCAACCCTATGTACTCGCAGCAGCAGAAACAGAAGCAGACTTCCGCGATGGGATGTTCTCATTGCAGGAAGCCAGGACACGTGGTGGCAGATTGTCGCAGGGCGCAGGGATTATGCCTGGCTTGTGGAGCGGCAGATCACAAGATAGGAGCCTGCCCGAATAGGGGTAGTTCGTCCTCTTCCAACCTAACCAGTCCATCGGTTAGGGGACCAGCACCTATGCAGCAGCAGTAGCAGTACCCGAGGCCATTGTTGCCTCAGGCCCAGACGTTTCATCAGCAGAACCAGCAGCAGTATACCCAAGCCCAAGTGCAGAGCAGGCAGTGAGGTTTCCAGCAGAGGGGACCCGCAGCCAGAGGACAAGGTCAGGCCATGATGATGACTGTGGAAGAAGAAGTTGCACCAGGTGAGGTAGTGGCAGGTACTATTCTCGTCAACTCCTCTCCAGCATTGGTATTATTTGATTCTGGTGCATCACATTCATTCATGTCTGCACGATTCGCGACACGGATAGGATTGGAGCCCGAGTCATTATCAGTGAGGCTCAATATAATTACTGGTAATGGTCTTGTGGGAGTAGATCAAGTATTTTCCTCGTGTCGGATCGTAGTTAGCGGTAGAGAGTTCCCCGCTAGATTTATAGAGTTTCCCATGGCAGACTATGATGTAGTCTTAGGCATGGATTGGTTGAGGAACCAGTATGCTAGGATAGACTGCCATGTTGGCAGAGTTTAGTATTCCAGGCGAGCCAGAGTTTTATTTTTCAGAGGCACAGTGGAATCATCTTCCCCAGTATTGCGGATGGCAGTAGCAGCAGTACAGTTTCCCAGGATAGTTGAAGAGTTTCCAGATGTCTTCCCAGAGGAACTTCCAGGGATGCCGCCAGAGCGGGAGATTGAGTTCACTATAGACTTGATTCCCGGGACAGCACCAGTATCAGAGCGAGTCTACAGGATGGCGCCTTCAGAGTTGGAGATTTTGTACAAGATGATTGAAGAACTCAGGACCAAGGGATTCATTCGTGCAAGTGGATCTTCTTGGGGAGCCCCGATGCTTCTTGTGAAGAAGAAGGATGGTACGTCTAGGTTATGTGTAGATTATCGTACCTTGAACTCGATGACAATCAAGAACAGATACCATCTCCCGAGGATAGATGACTTGTTTGATCAGCTCAAAGGGGCTTCAGTGTTCTCGAAGATAGACTTACGGTCAGGATACCACCAGATCAGAGTCAGAGAGCAGGACATCCCGAAGACAGCATTCAGATCTAGGTATGGACATTGGAAGTTCCTTATTATGCCCTTTGGAGCAACTAATGCGCCAGCCGTATTTATGTACCTCATGAATCGCATTTTTATGCCTTACTTGGATCAGTTTGTGATTGTGTTCCTAGATGATATCCTGGTCTACAGTAAGAACGAAGCAGAGCATGAGCAGCATCTCAGAATCGTCCTTCAGACGCTTAGGGAGCACCAGTTGTACGCCAAGTTCAGTAAATGCAAGTTCTGGCTTGATCGTATTTCGTACTTGGGTCATATCATTACCCGAGGAGGAGTGGAAGTAGATCTCCAGAAGATTGTGGCTATCGAGTCATGGCCAGTTCCTAGTTCAGTGGCAGAGGTTCACAGCTTCCTTGGATTGGTCGGCTACTACCGGCGATTCGTTTCAGATTTTGTAAGGATTTCGGTGCCGATGACCCAGTTGACCCGCAAGGATGTGTAGTTTGCTTGGACAGCAGAGTGTCAGGAATTATTTGAGAAGTTGAAGCGAGGTTTGATAACGGCTCCTATTCTCACGCTTCCAGATAGGACCGGAGGATTCTTAGTTTACTGCGACGCTTCAGGCAGAGGATTGGGGTGTGTCTTGATGCAGCATGGGAAGGTAATGTCTTATGCATCACGTCAACTTTGTGATCATGAAAAGAATTATCCGACCCACGACATGGAACTGGCAGCAGTAGTGTTTGCACTTAAGCTTTGGCGGCACTACTTGTACGAAGACAGAGTGGAGATATTTACTGATCACAAGAGCCTGAAGTATGTTTTCACCCAGAAGGACCTTAACATGCGGCAGAGAAGATGGCTCGAGCTACTGGTGGACTACGATGTTGACTTGCAGTATCACCCAGGGAAGGCCAACGTTGTAGCAGATGCATTGAGCCGGAGAGCTGGGATTTACTTCTTAACGGCACAACCAGAATTATTGGCAGATCTTCAGAAGATGGGAATTGAAGTGGTTCTTCCTACCAACGTGGAGTTGATGACTAGTCTACAGGTTCAGTCCAGCATAGTTGAGAGGATCGGGAGAGCGCAGTCAGCAGATTCCAAGCTTCAGCGACTCAGAGCAGAGTATGAGGCAGGAAGAAGGCTAGAGTTATGTATCCATAAAGATGGTACACTTCGACACGGCACTCGTCTTTGTGTACCCAGTGGAGATATCAGACAGGAGGTCATGGCAGAAGCTCACAGTTCACAGTATTCTATTCATCTCGGTGGCACGAAGATATACCGTGATATCCGTCAGCACTTCTGGTAGAATGGCATGAAGAGGGAGATAGCCCGGTTTGTCTCTCGATGTTTGGTTTGCCAGCAGGTTAAAGCTGAACATCAGAGGCCCGCTGGACTTCTTCAGCCCTTGTCGATTGCATAATAGAAGTGGGAGCATGTGACCATAGATTTTGTGACTGGATTGCCTAGATCCCCAGCTGGTAGAGATGCTATTTGGGTTATAGTTGACAGGCTCACGAAGGTGGCTCATTTTCTTCCATTCAGAGTTGGGCAGTCTATGGCCCAGTTGGCAGAGATGTACCTCAGGCAGATTGTCAGGCTTCACGGTGTGCCCGTCAGTATCACCTCGGACATGGATTCGAGATTCACATCACACTTTTGGCGTAGCCTGTAAGAAAGTTTAGGAACTTACCTTCAGTTTAGTTCGGCTTATCATCCACAGACAGATGGCCAGTCGGAACGCACAATCCAGACTCTTGAAGATATGTTGAGATCTTGTACCCTTGACTTCGGTGGTTCCTGGAAGGATCACCTGCACCTGGTAGAATTCTCGTACAACAATAGTTTCCAGGCCAGTATTCAGATGGCTCTGTTCGAGGCACTGTATGGTAGGAAGTACAGATCCCCGCTAGCATGGGATGATGTTGGAGAGAGGCAGATGCTTGGTCCAGAAATGATTGCCCAGACAGTTGAAGTGGTCAGAAGAATCAGAGATCGTCTTCGAGTGGCCCAAGATCGCCAGCGACATTGGGCCGATGCTCATCGACGTCCCTTAGAGTTTGCTATCGGCGACCATGTATTCCTTAGGATCTCGCCTAACCGCGGCATCATTCGTTTTGGCGTACGGGGAAAGCTTAGTCCTAGGTATATAGGGCCGTTCGATATCTTGGAGCGAGTAGGAGATGTATCCTATCATCTCGCTCTTCCGCCGTCGCTAAGAGAGGTGCACGATGTATTCCATGTGTCCCAATTACGACGATACATCCCGGACCCGAGCCATATCCTGGACCATTCGGAATTGGTTGTTGGTACCAACCTTTCGTATGAGGAGAGGCCCGTGTCTATATTGGACCAGAGAGAAAAGATACTCAAGAACAAGACTATTAGCTTAGTCCGTGTTGCTTGGGGTCATCACTCTCTAGGTGAGTCAACGTGGGAGCGTGAGGACGACATCCGATCGCGATATCCCGACTTGTTTGACTCGTAAGGTATAATGTCTTCCTTATGCCTTATGCTCGCCATCCCTTGCTTGCATATATGATTGTTTGATTGTTTGCTTAGTGTAGCTTAATTGTGGATAGCATAGCTGGCTCTTACATCTCTAAGCATCTTGATTTAAATTTTGAGGACGGAATTCTTTTAAGGTGGGTAGAGTTGTAATGCCCATATTTCGGAATACGTATTTTAATTAGGCATATATGTAATTTGGACCTGTATTTTATTTTTTCAGATTTTGCCCTATAGTTGTGATTTGGCTTAACTTGCGGATTTTGGTTTTCTCGTAAAACGGGTTTTTAGACCTGGCTTGGTTTTATTTTGTGGAGAAAGAATTGGTTTGGTTTGGTTTAGTATGCATTGGAACACCCTTAGCTAATCTCCACCCTCAACACAACACACCATCCCCCATTAAATCCCTACCAACCATTCTTTCTCCTCATTACTTCCCTCATTAAATTTCTAACTCCTTCTTCTTCTTCCTTCCTCCACACAACACCCAACACCATAGGCAAGTGCACCTTGCCACCACATAAGAACCCTATTTTATTTATCTATTAGCTAGATTAGGCCATGGTGAACAACATTAGAACTTGGCATTTTGTGATTTGGAGGTTCCATTTTTCTAGATCTAAGTTTTAACCATTTTCAGATTTTCTTGGTTTTGATCTATTAAACTTAGATTTGTCCTTGTTTTGAGGTTTCCATGTGGAAGAGAATTCAATTTTACACAAGTTAGAGCTTTGAAAATCTTAATTTGGTTTTAATTTGGCCAAGATATGAAGATTGGAATTTTGGTGTACTTGGATCTTCTTCTCGGCCTGATGATCTCGGCCAGCGCTCTTTAGCGCTGGCTGGACCGCACAACCTCCCTCGGCCAGCGCTTTTTAGCGCTGGACTGACCAGCACAGCTTGTCCTTTGGCAAATCGTGCACCCTCCAGCGCAACCTGATCCCAGCGCAGCTCCTCCAGCGCAGCTCCTCCCAGTGCGGCTTGGCTCCAGCGCGCTCGGCTCCGGCGCAATCTGACCCAGCACGCTCGGCTCCAGCGCCACCCGACCCAGCGCGCTTGACCTCCAGCGCAATCCATCCTAGCGCAGTTCACCCCCTGCGTAACCCGTCCCTAGCGCAGCCGACCCCTGCGCAATCTACTTGTCTATGATGATTTGGTTTATTTCCTTGGACTTGGCCTTTCCTTTGTGGATTGGAGTTTTGAGATCTTGTTCCACACAACACGACTGTCTTGACCCGACATGACCTGGCATGATTTTCGGTGTTTTTCCTATGGCTAGTACGATTTTAGCAGTTTCTGTGATTTATGATTCTAGTACTTTCTGATCTTCTTGATAGTGGCCCGTGGCGGCGCACTCCTGACTTGTAACTTGTAAACCGGTAACTTGTAACTTGGCTTGACTTGATGCTGTTGCGATAGCTACTTGACTCGTATAATCAACTCTGACTCTGTGGTTGTTCATTCTTGCTGCTTTGTGCAATCCACTTGTCTTATCTTGTCTTGCATCATGTTTTGGATGTGACTCCCTGGTTACCACGGTCAGGGATTCACACTGAATATGGATTAGGTTAATGACTAGATCTAACTATAGTTCATGGAGAATTTCCAGTCACAGGCGATCTCGTTATCTGGGCGCTTTAAATGGACTTGTAGCCTGTCGACGAGTAGGGCACATTTCCATCACACTGTCATGTGTTGCACTCTCTAAGTCACCTAAGGGTATATCGTCTCCTGGGCGATGTACCCAAACATACTCTCAACCCGCGAAAGGATAACTGGATAGTCTGCAGGGCTTGGGACTAAAAGATTCTCATTGCATCTTGTTAGTAATTAGGCTTGTGGTAACCCTAGTTAGTTAAGTAGTAAGCCGTAGTAATTGCTTGGCCGTTTGTGAATGGATGGTGTCCAGCCCTGTCTAAGTCTAGTCTAGTCCCTGTACCTGGTACCCCTGAGCATGATTGTTTTACTTATCTTAACAATAAATAGGTAGAGACAAAGTGCTATTCAGGCGAAGGGTTACGACCCCGATTCTTGTTTGGTTTACGGGTTGTAATCTGGCTCCCGGAATGGTTCCATGTCCCTAGTCGTTTATTGTGCTCTTGTACTCTTTATTACTTGTACTTCTTCTATTTTCTTATGTTCTGATATGCTGGCTTTTGTTCTTATTTCGTGGCCTTCTTTGTGGCACTTGCTCTTTCTGGGGTTTGACCCAGCTGGTTTTGTGTGGCCAAATTTCGGAGCAGCTTCCGAGGATCTACCGAACTTCCAGTCCAATGGTGGCGACTAGAAGGAACCCGGGCTACGAGTGGGTTTTCCATTTTGTTTCGCTCACTACATTATAAAATTATTCTTTTGAGGCGTTTAGCCGACGAGCACCTGTTAGCTCGATGCATATTTACTTACTGTCTGCCTACGGGCTGTAACATGATTAACAAATCCTAGGGTTGATCATGTATGACTTAACTCTTGTTAGTCCTCACATTTTGTATGATTAGCTTCATGATCAGCTGAATATGTAATATTTGGGATGCCTTTTATTGTATATTTGGTGATCTAATATCTTGAAACTATATTACTTGCTTGAGATTGAGACAATATGCTTGACCTTAAGAGACTGTTGGCTTGTAGTAAACCCACATATCTAGACAGCCGTGACCGTATAGTGAGGTAGATTCCATTTCAATATACGTAGCTGGCTATGTACGCCCCCGCTCTCCAGTATTCTGGTTCTGGAGCATGACAAGCTGGTACATAATCTACTTTGAGGTCACAACAGACCACTTACCGCATGACAATGCGATCCTCACGCGATTGTTCTTCGGGGCATTGGAGGGGGTAGAATTTGATTGGTACCGCAATCTGTCGGACAACTGCATCTATTCCTTCGTCAGTTTCAAAAATATGTTCCTTGAAAGGTTCTACGAGGTAGGACAAGACATGACAATGTCCACCCTCATGGACATTGTTCAAGGTAAAAAGGAGCTGACAAGGAACTACATTGAGCGGTTTCGCCAAACCGCGATGAAGTTGCCCTCCGGCAATCCAGATTCTTCCTTGATTGAAATTTGCCAAAAGAGGCTGCTTCCTACAATCAGCCTCTGCATGGACGAAAGTCAATTCAAGGACTGGAAGACTTTCATCATCAGCGCTACTAGCGCAGAGGCGAAGTTGAAGAAGGCTCGCCAACTGGGCATACACATCTCGGATAGGGAGGACAAAAGCAAACGTCCGAGCACCAATAACAACAACGACGGTATATCCTCCAACAATCGGGAGGCCAAGGAGAAGCAGGCTATGGTGGCCGACACAGCCCAGAAGCCCGAACCAAAGCAGGCCGAGAAGCAGTAGCCGCAAATGACTTACTCCTTCGAGGACAGTCATGTCAAGCCCATCCTGGACATGCTCATACAAGGAGACAGGATTCAGCTCCCTCCACCGAGACGGGAACCCCTACCTACAGAGATGGAGAGTCCAAAGTACTGCCACTACCACCGCTACGTCCATCATGCTACCCAAGACTGCTTCCAATTAAAGCGGTACATCCAGAACCTGATCGACTCCAAGGCTCTGGCCATTGACTTCGAGGAGGTAACTGTGGCTGCCAACATGGTGTCTGTCCAATTCGGTACCTTCCCTCCGACGAAGACTCAAGATGGCATAGTACCCATCCCTTGGGCGACAATGGAGGTTGCTAATCTACCACCTCCTCGAGACAAGGCTGCTGGGCTGGTGCCTCTTACAACATCACGAGGGGAGGTCATGTGGGTCCACCCAGACTTGGTCGTCGAAGTAACCCAGCCAGCATCACCTTCCACCGGCAAGTAGAAGGATGGGAAGGTCAAGTCCTGCCACACAATCTCGGCTGACATCGAAGAAGCGATAGCTGTCGTTACTCGGTCCGGTGCATAATCTCAACCCGCACCGGGTAATTCTGCTGAAGATCGTCAGCTAGCCGCTACTGATGCCCCAGGACCTTCTCAGCCTCCGCCTGCCGACAAGCCCAAGCCGAAGGAAACTCGCTTTGACAAGCCACTCCACAAGGATGCACCTCAGGGGCTGGAAAAGCCTTATAACTTTGATATTTTGGCACAATTGGCCAATACGCCAGCCAAGTTGTCATTATATAAACTCCTGAGACTTTCCAAGGATGTTCGCGTCGCCCTGAGTGACGCGCTTCAAATTGTTGATGCTTATTTGGCTCAAGTCAAACCCACAAGGAAGAGCTTGCCAGCAGATGCCCAGGACAGTGCTTGTACCGGTATGATGCCCAATATCGTGTTCACTCCACAGGATATGCTTATCAAGACCAACTTGCACGATCGCCCACTGTATTATACTGGATACGTCGGCGACGTCAAGGTGGATCGGATGCATATTGATCCTGGTTCTTCAATAATCATCATTTCGAAGAGCTTGCTCCACCTACTACGCATCCTTATGCACCGGCTAACTCCTACCAGCACCGTCATCAGCGGGTTCAATTCAGGAAGAAGCTACCATGCTGGAAAGATTTGCCTAAAGTGTCAAATTGGCGATCTCCAGTCGGAAGTGACGTGTTACATCATAGATGCAGACACCTCCTACGATATTCTCCTGGGGCATCCGTAGATATATGATTACATGATCGTACCTTCCACGTTGCACCAGTGCTTTAAATACGTCGACAAGCATAGCTTCGTCAGAACAAAATTCGCTGACATCGATCCCTTCAAAGGGGTCGAATCCTATTATTCGGATTCCTGCTTGTATGAGAATTCAAAGAGGCATCTAATCAAGGAGGATGCTCCAGAACAGACAGAGGAAATTACAGGGCCGGAGGAACCCTTGAGAATCCACCTCCAACCCCGCAAACCGGGCAGGACTGCACCTCTGACAGCTACTCTACGTGGTTTCCCGGTGCTCACTGCACAAAGGGAGCAGATGACAATCCGGCTGCCAAGGTCTGGCCAAGGGGCGAGGCCCAATATGGTGCCACTGATGATCAGGTTACCGAGGGCTGGCAAACAACAAGCAGAAGAGGTTAATCCCTCCGTCAAGCCGATGGTCATTCGTCTGCCTAAGATAAATTGGCAGCCAAGCACTGAGCCAGGGGCCGCCAGCGCACCGACGACCCTACGTCCAGCACCCTCAGTGGAGCCCTTGATGATCAAGCTGCCTATGTCATCCTCCCAATCTTCGATGCAGAGGTTGGCTGAACAAGAGTCGGGGATAAATCGGCAACTCAGTACTAAGCCGGGGGTCGCTAGTGAGCCAACAACTCCATGTCCGGTGCCGCCAGTAGAACCGCTGATGATCAAGCTACCCAGGTCGTCCTCCCAATCTTTATTGATACAGGGGGTAGTTGAAGACGAGCTAGAGCTGGCCAAGTATGTGGCCGCCCATACTGATGTTCCTTCCGCGGACGATGTAATTCCACCGAAAAAGATACCGTACTTTATCAATAAAGGGCTATCTTTGAACTACCTCGTGCTTAATAAGCTTCGAATAATGTATGCCATAGAACACGGTATAGGCACCAACCTACACACGCAAGTGACAAATGTCTATGCCGTGAATCGAATCATCCCGTGGAGGGCGCCTGCTTCATAGTCGAGGGAGACGATCATCCAATCATCTTTGGCCGAAAGAATGATCTACAGTCCTTTAGGCCAGAAGAACTCGATCTCAAACCCGACACTAGAAGGCTGCCGCTTTATCTCAATATCTCTCGCTCCAAGTATCTTATGCAAAAATAGGGGTACGACATGGAGTCTATACCAGGCTTGAACTACGGCACCGGTCGGCGACTACCCTTGCAATTACCAGTCCCGGCTGGAAAACCTTGGGATTACTATAGCAAGACCAGACATGGCCTAGGCTATGTTACTCCTGCAACAACTCCCGAGAGCTCGAATGAGGAGTGCGAATGGCATTCACTTTCAACTGGATCGCCCACTTCTGATTCAGATACCAGCATTGGAGATGTATTCAGACAAGTTTTGTCTGTCAATATGGCATTTGCTGACGCCTATGGAGAAGATGAAGACGTACCCGAGCTTCTCGAGTTAGAGCCTTGGGTTCAACAGTTAGATGCACAATGGAAGAAACTCTTCGAACTCCGTGAACCTTCCACCGAAGAGGAGGTCATGCAAGTTGACCTCGGCGATGAATCATCCCCAAATCCAATCTTCGTCAACAAGAGTCTGACGGACGAAGAACGGGAGTCACTATTGCAACTGGTCAAAGAGTACATTGACTATTCGCCTGGAGCTATGAAGACATGCCAGGGTTAAACCCCGAGATTGCAGTCCATAAGCTCAACATTCATCTAGACGCAAAGCCGGTCAAGCAACAGCAACGACGGTTCCGTCCAGACATCATGGACTCCATCAAAGCTGAGGTCGCTAAATTGATAGCCAGCGGCTTCATCCGGAAGGAACAGCATCCAGACTGGGTCACCAACATAGTACCAGTCCTCAAGAAGAATGGAAAGATTCGAATTTGTATCGACTTCCGAAATCTAAACGAAGCATGTCCTAAAGATGAGTTCCCACTTCCCATCACGGACATCATGATCGACAACACATATGGCTTTGAGCACATGTCATTCATGGATGGCTTCTTAGGATACAACCAAATCAAGATGTTTCCTGACGACGAGAAGCATACATCATTCCGAACACCGATTGGCGTGTATTGTTACACAGTCATGCCCTTCGGTTTAAAGAATGCTGGCGCCACATACCAGCGATCTATGAGTGTCATCTTCAGAGATCACCTGCGTAAGACCGTGGAGTGTTATGTTGATGACATCGCTGTCAAAAGCCGCTCTAAGGGAAACCATCTGCAGGATCTGAGGACGATATTCGACCTGATGCGAGCGCACAACTTGAAGATGAATCCTACCAAATCCTTCTTGGGCGTATCTAGTGGAAAATTCCTGGGTTTTATTATTACTGCCCATGGAATTCATATAGATCCGGAGAAGACGAAGGCAATCATGGAGATGGATCCCCCGAGAAATCTCCGAGAACTCAGAGGCCTTCAAGGGAGGCTAGCTTACATCAGAAGGTTCATCTCTAACCTCTCCGGGCAATGTCAACCATTCACCCACCTTATGAAGAAGGGCATCTCATTCGTATGGGATGAAGAGTGCCAATACGCCTTCGATAACATCAAAGAATATCTGTCGAATCCTCCAGTCTTGGTGGCCCCAGTTGCTGAAAAGCCGTTCTTGCTTTATGTACGAGCGATGGAGCATTCCCTCGGTGCTCTACTAGCACAAAATAATGACGCGGGACATGAACAAGCCATCTATTACCTCAGCCGAATGATGATAGGGCCTGAGCACAGATACACTGCCGCGGAGAAGGAATGTCTTGCTCTAGTGTTCGCCATTTAAAAGACGCGACACTATGTTACAGGACAGACCATTCATGACATATCACGAGTCAACCCTCTCAGGGTCCTCATGACCAAGCCAGGTGCACTCAGCTCTCGTCTTGCTACCTGGGCGATATTATTGTCTCCCTACCACATGATCTTTGTTCCGCAGAAGGCTGTTAAGGGTCAAGCCCTGGCAGACTTTTTAGCAGCCCATCCGGGCTCGGAGTTAACCAGAATATATGAAGAGATCCCAGACGAGGTCGATAACTCAAATATGGCATCCCATGATACCGTCTGGTGGATGTTCTTCGACGGTGCTTCTAGAACCGGGCCCAAAGGCAACATCGTCATTGGGGTCGGAGTGGTACTGATTTTTCCCTATGGCTTGGTGATCAACCGGGCCTACTCACTCACGAAACCTTGTTCAAACAACGTGGCCGAATATAATGCTTTGGTTATCGGTCTCCGACTTGCAAAGGAACTGGGGGTAGAGTACTTGGAAGCATATGGCGATTCACAATTAATCGTCAATCAGATTCGGGGTTCATACGAAGTTCGCCATGAAGACATGATCCCCTATCATCAGATAGCGATTGCCATCATTACGTCTCTGAAAGGGTTCTTCATAGAACATGTTCCGAGACTCCAAAACATTGAAGCCGATGTCCTAGCAGGACTTGCCGCTTCCCTGACAGTTCTAAATCACACTCATCACCTGGTTGACGTGATAGGTCATGAATTTGTCTGTCCCAAGAAAAATGTTCAATTTGCTGAGAGTTATTCCACCCTGACAGTCGACGAGACACCGGACTGGAGATTTCCATTTATTGACTTTGCAGTCTATGGCATCTTATCGGAGAACCCGAAAGAAGCCCCCTCCATTAGAAGACGATCTCTCAGATTCTTCTATGATACAGAAACAATGATGCTGTATCGACGATCATATGATGGACTACTGCTTCGGTGTTTGTCAAATACAGAAGCCAAAGAAGCTGTACGTGAAGCACATGACGGCGTCTGCGGGGCCCATCAGCCGGGCCCAAAATTACAAGACCGTCTTCGCCGGATGGGCTATTACTGGCCTACGATGGTGGCAGATGCAATAGACTACGCAAGAAAGTGTAAAGCTTGTCAAGTCCACGCAGATTTCATACACCTGCCATCTGAATTCGTACATCCAACAGTGGCATCTTGGCTGTTTGAGGCATGGGGAATGGATATCATTGGTCCGATCACCCCACCTTCATCCAAAGTACATCGCTTCATACTGGCAATTACAGATTACTTCTCTAAATGGCGGAAGCTGTTCCGCTCGCAGAGGTGAAGACATCAAATATGATTAGCTTCCTCAAGCATCACGTCATCTATCGCTTTGGACTGCCCCGAAGGATCATCCACGACAATGGTCCGCAGTTCGCAAGCCACGCCTTCTATCGGTTTTGCGACAAACATCGAATCCAGAATGTTGCTTCAAGACCCTACAACCCGACGGCGAATGGGTTGGCAGAAGCATTCAATAAAACTATAATCAAGCTGCTCAAGTAGTTCGTGTCTTCAAACAAACACGACTGGAATGAAAAGCTTGGCGAATGCTTATGGACGTACCGTACTATAGTCCGAACGGCCACGGGGAACAAACTATTCTTTCTGGTGTATGGAAGTGAGGCAGTTCTCCCACTGGAGACTTAAATCCCCTCGCTTCGCGTCGCCCTCACTTATCGATTGACGACGGATGATAATTACCGTCGCCGGCTGCAAGAGTTGGAGGCATTAGATAAGAAGCGCATGTTAGTTCAACAACGAATCGAGCTTTATCAGGCACGTATCTCTGGAGCCTCCAACAAGAAGGTTAAACTCATAACATTCCAAGTGGGCGACCTCATTTTGGCAGTTCGAAGGCCGATGGTTATTACTCACAAAACCGCCGACAAGTTCCAGCCAAAGTGGGAAGGCCCATTCATCATCGAGGCTGTATTCTCCAATGGTGCTTACCGCCTCGTAAAACAAAATGGAGACTTGCTCATGATGCCCGTCAACGACAAGTTCCTGAAGAAGTATTATGTCTAAATGACATCCTCCAAATTAACCGGAATGTTAAGTTATGTGCCCTCAGGTACCGCTGAACTTACACTTTGGTCATCCCAAATGAATCTATATCGCATCTTCTGGGTAGTAAGTCATGTATGATCATACCTCTGAACTTCCTTACTAAAAGAGCATCTTTTTTATGATCTATTTACTCGCACTACCAGTGCATAAAAAGGGTAACAGATCCACAAATTTCTCGAAAAAACCACGTCGATGTCACCTTTGAGTTGTTTTGTTTACATCAAAAACAAACCGCCCCTTACATAGAACTTCCACGTCCATATTACCTCTGAGTTGTTCTATATACCCTTCATGGAGTCCACTCCTACCACGTCCTCATTACCTCTGAGTGGGAAGACTCCATTGAAGAAACCCTCATATTTACCACGTCCTCATTACCTCTGAGTAAGTATGTTGGTTTTCTCTCGACTTATTATCCGTATCCAAAACTAGGGTACGCTAAGGATAATAGGCCCACAAATGTGCACAGTTGACCACACATGTCCATAATTGACCACAAATGTCCGCAGTTGACCACAAATGTTATACTAGGTCCCATAGTATATGCGCCTCTTTTCTCATTATTATATGCCTTTGGAGTGTAGAAGCATGGAAAATATTAAAGAAAATAACCCATGCGGCCAAAGAACCCCATGCGGCTCAGAAAGCCCATGCGGCTCAGAGAGTCTTGCGGCATAAGGGACTATACGGCCCAAGACATCCCATGCGGCTCAGAAAGCCCATGCAGCTCAGATAGTCATGCGGCATAAGGGACTATGCGGCCCAAGACATCCCATGCGGCTCAGAAAGCCCATGCGGCTCAGAGAGTCATGCGACATAAGGGACTATGCGGCCCAAGACATCCCCTGCGACTCAGAAGACACGTGGCGGGACAATCCTCTCCTCTGTCCTCTCGTATTAATTGTTTGACGGCTGACAACTCTGAAAAAGTGACAGCCCTGACACAAAAAAAAGTAATTATGACGCTGTCATAATGACAGACTTCTAGGGAAGAGAAAAGAGATCTCTGACACAAATCCCTCTAGAGCCATAAAAATGCCACGTGGCTTTGCCACGTGGGCGTTCGTATGCGTCTCGAGCAAAGACTCGTCATGCGGTTCAGAATGAAGCCGTCCTATGTGGTTCAGGCCGAGACAGCCTCATGCGGCTCGAGCAAAGACTTCTCATGCGGTTCAAGAGGACCATTTTCATGTGGCTCAGGCGGATGTATCCCTATGCGGCTCGCAATGATCATCTCCATGAGAGGGCCACTACCCAGGCAGCCCTGACACGTGGCCCTAACCATACGCGGCTCAAAATCATATGCGGCTCACTCGTCATGCGGTTCAGATCCCTCCAATGGCTCCTAGGACACGTGTCCTAAGCCGATCAATTTTTCAGATTTATTGCAATCAAAGATTGGGTCAAATCCCAATAATCTGGGACACGTGGCAGGAGAATAAATCTAATTTATTCAGACATCAGAAGATCGTTATGAGGAAGATTTATTCCAATCAGCATTAATTGCTGATAGGATTTGGTGTAATCTACACTCAATGGTTCAGATTCGTCACAATCAAAAGCGAACGGCCTAGATTGACCAATCCACAGGCCGCCACCATCTCCAAGAGGCAATCATTGACAACCCTAATGAGGACATCCCACTATTATAAATAACAAGGTGCCATTCCCTTGTAAACATATACACTATCAGAGAGAGATACGCATACACAGAGAGCTCCCCCCTTAATAATCAGAGAGGAAATATACAGAGAGAGAAAAGCCAGAAGAGCAACACGAGGAGAGCAAGAAGGGCATTTCTTCGACAACGCCAAGCGGATCTTCCTCGAGATAAGGCTGCATACCGATCGTCCAAGGAGTAAGGAAGGGCTGCCGTCGCCTTCCCGAGCCTCTATCGTCACCTCCCAGAATCTAAAATAAACAATTGTACTTAGTCTGCTGTACCTAGGCTTTCGTCCCTAGGCTTTCTTTGTACAAGCGAGTTTGTATTGTGAGTCTAAGTTCAGTCCTCCCATAAAACTGTTCTGTACTTTTACAATCAATGGCAAATACGATGTCGACTCTGCTGGGGACAAACTTCTCCACGGCTGAGGAGTTGGTGACGCAGTCGGATGCAGCCAAACTTGGCTCCACGCAACAAAAGATGGTCGTCCGCTTCGACCAATAGGCGTTTGAAGAGATACTCTCCGAAGGAAGCGTTGGCCCCGTCCAGAAGCGCACCCGCGGGACGAAGGCTCGCAAAGAGTGGAGGCCAAAATCATTTGCTCCTCCCCAAGCCCTCGATGGGATGCCCTCTGTTGCTCAAGACGGCGGGAAAGACTCTCTTGCGGCCCCACTTCGGACCGTAGACAACTCTGCTGTCCCCAAGTCCGGCAGAAGAAAATACTATGATGCTGGACTTGCAGGGGCAAAGAGGAACTCTATGCGATCTGAGCCGCATAAGGGTATTACCCGCAGGGAGAAAGCTCATGCGGCTACATCCGCCAGCCGCATGAAGAAAACTCATGCGGCCACATCTGTCAGCCGCATAGCTTATGCGGCTATAGTTGCCAACCACATGGATGAAACTAATGCGGCTATAGAAGTCAATCGCTCACAGAAAACCCATGCGGCCACAGTTGCCAACCGTATGCGGCCAGCCTGCACGGTCGTGGCTCCCAGTCGCACAAAAACAACTCATCCAACGGCAGAAGACAACCGCATGCAGACAGCCTGCACGGTACCTAATTCTAACCGCATAGCATCCGTTCCATGCTTCTCTCGATCAGTCTTCGACCGTCTCTCATGCGGTCCTAACCCTGATGGTTCTCTGGGTGATAAGCCAGACTCTGTGGTATTCAACTTGGACTCCTCCTATTACGCGCCCGCAAGTGCTAAAAGGAGGAAGTCTAGGGCAGCGCGGGCTCACCAAGCCCAGTCAGCTGCCCCAACCTCTGACCATCGGGGCGTTCCGCTGATTATCACGCGGGCCTCTGATGGGAAGTTGTACCGAACTACTCGAACCCAGCCCCCGGCGGCAAACGGACAGAGAGGTTCCTCTGACCTGCGTGAGGCTATCCTCCACAAACGCAAGGAAAGAGAAGGGGCCGTGGCGTACAAAGAGTCCTCACACGGATGTCACTGCACCCAGATCATCGTCAACTGCTGTTGCAACAACACGGCAGTGACGGAAGACCGGTCGTCAGTCTTCCAAAGACTACAGCATCCGAGCTCAGAGGACGAGGCACCTCCTGTTGTCTCCTGCAATTCCACTCAGAAAGTTCCCGCCGAGGGAAGTAGGAAGAAGACAAGCATCTCCAGCCCCAAGATATCAACCACTACAGCTAAGAAACTGTCATCTAAACGGTTGTCCTCCACCGGAGTATTCCAACACACCCGTTCAAAGACGAAATCTGCTGCAATGGGAGATTCATCATCCACATCGCTGGGGGTCGTAGGAACTGGGGGTAGCACTCCTCCGAACATCCACAACAATTCGATATTTCAAGGAGACGAGCCCGGGGAAACAACTCTCCCATCAGATACAACAGACGCCGATGTCCCCGAGGACATCCATAACTCTCAAGACGAAGCAAGCTCCGAGGCTGGGGGTACTGTTCCCTCCGAGTCCAAACCCGAAGAGGAGATTCCCACCTACCCCGATGACTTCTCGGTGCATGGGTATAACTCGGAGGGCACATCCTCCACCGCTCCTTCCATCACTCCTCATGTAAGGACGGTGTTCATGACAGACAGCAATCAAGGTGGTTTCGGTGATCGCCAACGCATCGACACTTTGGAGGCCATACTGCATGCCTTGGTCAAGTCTGTAGATGAGATCAAAGCGGCTCTTCCTACTCTGCAGGGAGTGAGACCTGGCCAAACAAGTGCGGGTCCCGCAATCAATGTAGATTCAAATTCAGCGGCACCGAACCCGGGCAATAATCCTCCTGAAATAACGGCCCCTACCGCGACAGATGAGGCCCGAAAAGTAAGAAGAGAGGTTCAGGAGCTCCGAGCCATGTTCCATGCCCGAGAAAACGCTAAAGACCTCAGAATACGGCAACCATACCCTGCTGAATGGAGGGATGTTCCATTCCCACCAAAATATAAGCCGTTCAATATCAACCCGTATGATGGCAAGACCTCAGCAAGTCGGTACATCACTTACTTCGAGGTCACCACTGACCATCTGTCCCATGATGACGCTATCCTCACACGATTATTCATTGGGGCATTGGAAGGAGTCACCTTCGACTGGTACCGCAACCTGCCAGACAACTGCATTCACTCCTTCGCTAGCTTCAAGCGCTTGTTCTTGGAGAGATTCTACGAGGTAGGACAGGACATCACGATGTCTACCCTCATGGACGTCGTCCAAGGAGAGAAAGAGCTGACAAGGAACTACATTGAGCGGTTCTGCCAAACCGCCATGAAGCTGCCCTCCGGAAATCCAGATTCCTCTTTAATTAAAATTTGCCAAAAGAGACTGCTTCCAACGATCAGTCTCTGGATGGGCGAAAGTCAATTCAAAGATTGGAAGACGTTCATCATCAGCGCTACGAGCGTCGAAGAACGACTGAAGAAGGCTCGCCAACTAGGATTGCACATCTCGGAAGGAGAAAACAAGGACAAGCGTCCCAACAACGATAATGGGGGTAGCCCCTCCAACAATCGGAACAACAAGGGAAAGCAGGCCATGGAGGCCGATACAACACAAAAACTTGAGCCGAAGCCAGTAGATAAACAATGGCCGCAAATCACTTACTCCTTCGAAGACGGTCACGTCAAGCCCATCTTAGACATGCTCATACAAGGGGACAGGATTCAGCTTCCTCCACCGAGACGGGAACCGCAACCGACAGAGATGGAGAATCCAAAGTACTGCCATTATCATCGCTATGTCCATCATGCTACACACGATTGCTACCAGCTGAAACGGTACATCCAAAACCTCATCGACTCAAACGCTCTGGCCATCGATTTTGAAGAGGTAACCGTGGCGGCCAATATGGTGTCCGTACAATTCGGCAGCTTCCCTCCAACGGAAACTCAAGACGGGGTTGTCCCCGTCCCTCTAGCGACAATGGAAATTACCAATCTTCTACCTCCCCGAGATCAGGCTGCCGGTCTAGTACCCCTCACCATATTACGAGGGGAGGTCATGTGTATCCATCCAGACTTGGTGTCAGAAGTGACTCGGCCCACACCATCTCCCACCGGCAAAAAAAAAGTAGAAAAGTCAGGACCTGCCACACAATCTCGGCAGACAAAGAAGAAGCTACAGCCGTCGTCACACGGTCCGGAGCGCAATCCCAACCTGTGGTTGACAATCCAGCTGAAAATCATCAACCTACTACAACTGATGCTCCGGGACCGGCTCAGCCCTCGACGACCGACAAGCCTAGGCCGAAGGAGACTCACTTCGACAAATCCCTCCGAAAAGAGGCAACCCAAGGGCTAGAGAGGCCCTACAACTTTGACATCTTAGCGCAATTGGCTAACACACCAGCCAAGCTGTCACTGTACGAACTCCTAAGGCTCTCCAAGGACGTTCATATTGCATTAACTGAAGCGCTCCAAAATGCCGATGTCTATCTGGCTCAATCCAACCTCACCGGGGAGGACTCACCCGTGGATCTCCAAGACAGTGCCTGTACGGGAGTAATGCCCAACATCGTCTTCACTCCGCAGGACATGCTCATCAAAACCAACCTACACGATCGCCCGCTATACTACACGGGATACATCGACGACGTGAAGGTGGATCGGATACACATAGATCCTGGCTCTTCCATAAGCATCATCCCAAAGGGTCTGCTATATCATCTCCGTATCCCAATGCATCGCCTGACGCCTACAAGCACCGCCATCAGCGGTTTTAATTCGGGCAGGAGCTACCCTATTGGGAAGATTCGTCTGAAGTGTCAAATTGGCGACCTCCAATCCGAAGTCACCTGCTACGTCATAGATGCAGACACTTCATACAACATCCTCTTGGGGCGCCCATGGATACATGATTACTTGATCGTGCCTTCCATGCTATACCAGTGCTTTAAATATGTCGACAAACACGGCTTTGTGAAGACGAAATTTGCTAACATCGATCCCTTCAAAGGGGTCGAATCTTACTACTCGGACTCCTGCCTATACGAAAAGTCGAAGAGGCACCTTGGTGAAGGAAAGGAACAAGCTGGTACCGAAACGGCCACGGGATCGGAAGGACCTCTGACGATCCACTTCCATGCTTGCAAACCGGGCAAGTCCGCACCCCTTACTGCCACTCTGCGGAAGGACGTGATCAGCCTCTCGGCGCAGGAAGAGCAGATGATAATCCGGCTGCCAAGGTCTGGCCAAGTGCCGAGACCCACAATGGGGCCACTGACAATCAGACTACCGAGAGTCGGTCAACCCCAAACAGAGAAGCTTATTCCCTCCGATAGGCCACTAACGATACGCCTTCCCAAGAAGGGTCGTCACCCCGATGCATGGTCTGACGCTTCTAGCGAACCAGCCACTCCTCGCTCCACTTCAAGTGCCAAACTGGGGGTCGCTAGTCTGCCAACAACTCCACGCTCTGCTCCATCAACTGAACCACTGACAATTAAGCTTCCCAGGACGTCCTCTTAGTCCTCATTCACACAGGGGGTAGCCGAAGAGGAACCGGAGCCAGCCAAGTATGTGGCTGCCCATACTGATGTTCCCTCCGCTGATGATGTAATCCCCCTAGAAAAGATACCTTATTTCATCAATAAAGGGCTATCTTTGAACTACATCGAGCTTAATAAGCTTTGTACAATGTACGCTATGGAACATGGTATAGGCACCCACCTACACACACAGGTGACAAATGTGCACACCACAATCCAGCTTATTCCAGCAGAAGACGCTTATCGCATAATCAAGGAAGGGGATCACCCAATCATCTTCGGCCGAAAAGACGATTCGCATCCTTTCACCATAGAGGAAGCCGACCTCGGGTTAGATGCCGGGAGACTGCCTCTGTATCTCTATAGTCCCCAATCCAAATATCTCATGCAGAAACAGGGGTATGATCTGGAGACGACGCCAGGTTTGAACTACGGTACTGGACGACGATTACCTTTGAAGCCGCCAGTCCCAGCGGACAAACCACGGGACTACTATAGCAAAACTCGATGCGGGTTAGGGTATGTAACGCCTACTACGACCCCTGAGAGTTCAGATGAAGAATACAACTGGCAGTCACATTCAACCGGGTCACCAACTTCTGACTCGGACACCAGCATCGGAGACGTGTTCAGACAGGTCATGACTGTCAACATGGCATTCGCCGACGCTTACGAAGAAGACGAAGACATTCCCGAAATCCTCGAGCTAGAACCGTGGGCCCAGCAATTGGACGCATAATGGGAAAAATGGTTCGAACAAAGAGAACCTCCTACTGAAGATGAGGTCATACAAGTGGATCTCGGCAGCGAATCTTCTCCAAAACCAATTTTCGTCAGTAAAAGCCTAGCAGACGAAGAACGGGAGTCGCTGCTGGAACTTGTCAGAGAATACATTGATGTGTTTGCCTGGAGCTATGAAGACATGCCAGGGTTAAATCCCGACATTGCTCTTCACAAACTCAACATTCGGCCAGAGGCGAAGCCAGTCAAACAACAACAGCGACGCTTCCGCCCAGGCATCATGGACGCGATCGAAGCCGAGGTCAACAAACTAATAGCCAGCGGCTTCATTCGTGAGGAACAACATCCGGATTGGGTCGCCAACATAGTTCTGGTCCTCAAGAAGAATGGGAAGATTCGAATCTGCATCGACTTCCGCAATCTGAAGAGGCGTGCCCCAAAGATGAATTCCCCCTTCCGATCACAGACATCATGATCGATAATACCTGCGGCTTCGAACGTATGTCATTCATGGATGGCTTCTCGAGGTACAACCAAATCAAAATGTCTCCTGATGACGAAAAGCATACATCATTCCGAACACCGATTGGCACATACTGTTACACAGTCATGCCTTTCGGTTTGAAGAATGCTGGCGCCACCTATCAAAGAGCCATGAGCATCATCTTCAGATACCACTTACGCAAGACAGTGGAGTGCTATATTGACGATATAGCCGTTAAGAGTCGCTGCAAGGGAGACCATCTGCAGGATCTGAGGACGGTATTCGACCTGATACGAGCCCACAATCTGAAAATAAATCCTACGAAATCTTTCTTAGGCGTATCTAGCGAAAAGTTCTTAGGATTCATTATCACCGCTCAGGGCATTCATGTAGACCCTGAGAAAACAAAGGCAATCATGGAGATGGGTCCTCCAAATAATCTTCGCGAACTCAGAGGCCTTCAAGGAAGGCTAGCTTACATCAGAAGATTCATCTCTAACCTCCCCGGACGATGTCGACCATTCATCCATCTCATGAAAAAAGGAGTCTCTTTCGTATGGGACGAGGAATGCCAACGCGCCTTCGACAGCATCAAAGAATATTTGTCGAACCCTCCAGTCCTCGTGGCCCCGGTTTCTGGAAAACTATTCCTGCTCTATGTACGAGCAATGGAACATTCCTTTGGGGCCCTGCTGGCACAAAACAACGACGCAGGCCATAAGCAAGCCATATATTACCTCAGCCGAATGATGATTGGGCCAGAGCACCGATACACCGTTGTGGAGAAGGAATGCCTCGCCCTGGTATTCGCCATTCAGAAAATGCGGCACTATGTCACCGGACAGACGATACATGTGATCTCACGAGTCAATCCTCTTAGGGTCCTCATGACTAAACCAGGGGCACTCAGCTCTCGCCCCGCTACATGGGCAATATTGCTGTCCCCTTATCATATGATCTTCGTCCCCCAAAAGGCAGTAAAAGGTCAAGCCCTGGCAGACTTCTTAGCAGCCCACCCAGGCTCGGAGTCCTCCAGAATATACGAAGAGATGCCAGATGAGGTCGCCGACTCACATACAACCTCTCACGAGGCTATATGGCGAATGTCCTTCGACGGTGCTTCGAGGACCGGACCTAAAGGCAATATAGTCGTCGGAGTCGGGGTAGTGCTGGTCTCCCCTTCCAGATTGGTGATTAACCGTGCTTATTCCCTCACAGAGCCCTGCTCTAACAATGTGGCCGAGTACAACGCTCTGGTCATTGGCCTCCAACTTGCAAGAGAGCTGAGGGTAGAATACCTTGAAGCATACGGCAACTCCCAACTAATTGTCAATCAGATCCGGGGCTCATACGAGGTCCGCCACGAAGACATGATCCCTTATCACCAAATAGCGATTGACATCATCTCGTTATTCGAGGGGTTCTTCATCGAACATATCCCCAGACTCCGAAATATCGAAGCCGATGCATTAGCAGGTCTGGCCGCTTCCCTAGCAGTGCCAAACCATACCCATCAATCGGTAGACATAGTAGGCCACAAACTGGTCTGCCCTAAGAACAACGTTCAATTCGTGGCAAGCTATTCCGCTCAGATGATTGATGATGTCCCAGATTGGAGACAACCATTCATTGACTTCGTCGTCTACGACATCCTGCCCGAGAACCCAAAGGAAGCTACTTCCATCAGACGGCGTTCTCTCAGATTCTTCTACGATACAGAGACGAAAATACTGTATCGCCGCTCCTACGACGGATTACTGCTTCGGTGTCTGTCAAATGCAGAAGCCAAAGAAGCCGTACGAGAAGCTCATGACGGTGTCTGCGGGGCCCACCAGTCCGGCCCAAAACTGCAAGACTGCCTTCGCCGAATGGGCTACTATTGGCCCACAATGGTGGCAGATACGATAGATTATGCTAGAAAATGCAAAGCCTGCCAAGTCCACGCGGACTTCATTCACCAACCATCCGAGTTTCTACATCCGACAGTGGCGTTCTGGCCATTCGAAGCATGGGGAATGGATATCATTGGTCCAATCACCCCACCTTCCTCCCGAGGACATCGCTTCATACTCGCGATTACAGATTACTTCTCCAAATGGGCGAAAGCTGTCCCACTCACAGAAGTTAAGACTTCAAACGTGATTAGCTTCCTCAAGCATCACGTCATCTATCGCTTTGGACTGCCCCGAAGGATCATCCATGATAATGGTCCGCAGTTTGTAAGCCACACATTCTATTGATTTTACGATAAGCACCGTATTCAGAATGTCGCTTCGATACCGTACAACCCGGCGGTGAACGGGTTGGCGGAGGCATTCAACAAAACAATTATCAAACTCCTCAAAAAGTTTGTCTCCTCCAACAAACGCGACTGGAACGAGAAGCTCGGCGAATGCTTATGGGCTTATCGCACCACAGTTCGAACAGCCACCGGGAATATACCATTCTCTCTAGTATACGGGAGTGAGGCAGTTCTTCCATTAGAGACTCAAATACCCTCGCTCCGCGTTGCCCTTACTTATCAATTGACGACGGATGATAACTACCGACGTCGACTACAAAAGTTAGAGGCCTTAGATGAAAATTGCCTCCTAGCTTAGCAAAGGAGCGAGCTATACCAAGCACGCATCTCAGGAGCCTTCAACAAGAAGGTCAAAATCAGAACATTCCAAGTGGGCGATCTTGTTCTGGCAGTCCGGAGGCCAATGGTCATGACTCACAAGACCGCCGGCAAATTCCATCCAAAATGGGAAGGTCCATTTGTCATCGAGGCCGTGTTCTCCAATGGTGCTTATCGCCTCACTAAGCAAAACGGAGACTTGCTTATGTTGCCCGTCAACGGCAACTTCCTGAAGAAATATTATGTCTAAATAAAATTCTCCAGATCATTGAGTCACGTACCCGCTGGTACCACTGAACTCACCCCATAATTTTCTTAGTTTTTGAGTCATGTATCCGCTGATACCATTGAACTCACCCTCATAGTTTGTCAGATTTTCGAGTCATGTACCCGCTGGTACCGCTGAACTCACGCTCACCATTCTCCAGATTCTCGAGTCATGTACCCGCTGGTGTCTCTGAACTCACATCCCGGTCACTCCTTCAGATAGAAAGTTATGTATAATCATACCTCTGAACTTCCTTCCTGGAGGAGATCCTCTCCCATGATCCAATACCCGCACTTTCAGTGCATAAAAAAGGGTAATCGATCCACAAATTTCCAAAACGGCCATGTCCTCATTACCTCTGAGTCGTTCCACTTCTACCAAAAACAAATTACCCCTTACATAGAACTTCCATGTCCTCATTACCTCTGAGTCATTTTATGTGCCCTCCTTCATTGAGCCCACTCCTGTCATGTCCTCATTACCTCTGAATGGGAAGGCTCCGTCGAAGAAACCTTCATACTTGCCATGTCCTCATTACCTCTGAGTAAGTATGATGATCCCCTTTCGACCTATTATCTGTACCCACAACCGGAGTACGTCAAGGGTAATAGGTCCATAAATGTCCTCTGTTGACCACAAATGTCCTCTGTTGACCACAAATGTCCTCTGTTGACCACAAATGTCCTCTGTTGACCACCAATACCCTCCGTCGAGTTCACTCCTGCCATGTACTCATTACCTCTGAGTAGGAAGACTCTACGTTTAAAAAACTTTCCTACTTGCCATGTCCTCGTTACCTTTGAGCAAGTATGTCGGTTCTCCTTCATCCTATTATCCGTATCCTAAACCAGGGTACGCCAAGGATAATAGGCCCACAAATATCCTCGACTAAGTTTCTTAGCACAAACCTACCATCTCATCATGCCCCAGGAGCCCAGCTGCTCTACGGCATTCCTTTTCTCAATACCAAGAGCACCCATGACCACTTTGCCATGGCTGCTTCAGGTCCCCTGACCAAAACTTGTTATCTCTACCTAAAACCAAGGTACGCCATGGGTAACAGGTCCACAAATATATCCCCTATATGGAGGAGAACATCACCACAATATCACAGGTGCCGCAAGCAATACAAATGAAGGGTAGAATTGAAAGCACTCTTTATTTGAAGAAAAAAACATTACATATTTCGGGATCATGTCCCCTTCAGAAAGAAAGAAAACAGGGACAAAACAAGAAAAAAGGCCGACTATAGTTCGGCATTGCACAACTCCAAGAGACGGTTTTTCACCAAGGCAGTCCCCCGATCAAGCCTCTGCTTAGCTCGACGCTCGGCCTCTTGGGATATCTGCTCTGCGTCATTCAAATGTATATACGCCTGCCAGTTGTTCTCCATCTTCTCTAGGGCAAGCTCTAGATTAGAAGAAGCCCTACTGTACTTGTCAGCCTCCTGAACAGCAATCCCTTTCTCAATACGAGAAGCCTCAAGCTCTGACTCCAGGAAAGCCAGTTTTCTCTGGAGCTCGAGGACCTGTTCCCGGGCATCAGTTACCCCGCGGGAAGCATCCGCTTCCCGAGTTGTGCAATCTTCAGTCCGACGGCTCCATTGGTCGTACAACCGGGTCAGATCCCGACGGTCCTTCAATATAGCCGGCTTGAGCGATTCCTGGGCAGCCATCACCTTCTCCACCGCGGTAATGAGGAAGTTGCGCTCTTGATTTATGACCGCGGGTAAATCAGTCTGTTGCAACAAGCGAAACTGGGCCACGAGATGATCAGCTTCTAATAGCTTAGGCTCCAAAAGTGCAGCCAGTTCCCCTTCTCCAGGGAGTGTCTTAAGGATATTAATCTGGCCACCGGCACATCGACGGGCCAGAGTAAAGGGAGTCCCCCTTTCCACCGCTGCCTCGATCCCCCTCTTCAGGTGGCGATGGAATCTGGCAACCACGTCCTGTAACGCATCATCCAAGACCTCTGTAGAGGACGGCGTCAGAGGGAGAGTGGCAGACGGTACCGGAGGAGCAGCTTCAGAAGTTACTGCACCCGCCACCAAGGAAGCAAATTCCGTACGAAAAGATGCTTGAATGGCGGCTAACTCCTCTTTCGCCGCCCGAAGATCCTAGATGCTCGGTAGGGAGGAAAGGTTGACCCCCGAAACCACATTTGCAGAAGAGGACACAGGGAGCATCGTCCCTTGTCCCAGCTGCACTGCTACCTGGGACCCCGAGCTCGACCCAGACGAAGAACCCTCGACGCAGGGAGGTTCCGTCAGGCCCTCTCCGGTAGGGTGTGATCCAGCAATATCAATCACTGGCAATGAAGGGTTGGGATCTGAACATCCAAAGCAACCCTTAGTCGACATAATTTGAAAGAAAAGATGACAAGAACACATAGGCTTATTTACGAGCTATGGTTTGATTTGTATTACCAAGAGAAGAGCGTGGGGGCGACGACTCGTTCATAGCCGGCGTAGTTTTCCCACCCACAAAGTCATCATGTTGGGGCTCGGATGTCTCAGGGACGGGCGCGGTAAAGCCCCCATCCCCCTGGGTTGAGGTCCCAGCAAGGTGGGAATCCTTGGCTGCAACCGGATGTACCCCAGCAGCAATGATAGCGGTGCACACATCACTGACTAAATGAGACAGGACCGGATCAGCGTCGGTGATCGGGTCCTGAGGAGCGATCTCATCCGACGCCTATAAAGAGCAAAAGAAACAAATAATTAGGCCATAACTTAGAAGAAGAAGAAAGGAAACAGCTGAAGCCTAAATTACCTCAGGAATAACGTCCACATCATCAATAAACAGCCTGCGACATCTTACCGCAGCGTGCTTCGTGGAATAGGTTCGGTCATCAGCGGTAGTCACGCGCCTGCTTCGTTTACGCGAAAGGCCAGGTACCACAGATGGTTGATCCTCCACCACCTCGTCAGACAGAGTAGACGATTGACCCACGGCCCTTTCAGCCGGCACGATAGGGGGTTGATTCCCAACTTCCTCGTCCGAAGAATGAGATGAGTCATCAGCATCTTGTTCGTCATCTTCCTCATCCGCCCTAGTGGACTCTGAGTCCGGCACGGGAACCCTGTTCGCCCTCCTCTTCCTCTTCTTGGACCCTTCTGGCTTCTCAGCCAAACCAGTGCCAGCGATGAAGCTAGTATTTATATCAAAACCGACAGGAGGCTTGCTCGCTGCAACATGATAAAGGGCCGCTATATACAAGATATCCCCTGCCACCTTGGCATCAGGGATCGAGAAGCTGGCCCGGGTATGGGCCGCATTATAATAATGCCATGCCCGGACACCATCGAGCACACTGCCCTCAAAGCTCAAGCAAGCGCTAGGGCGATCCAGGAACAATTGACTATACTCGAATTGACGGGAAAATCTACTGGGCAGATAAGGCTCCAAGTATACTCTATTCGGTAACGATACACCAGGTGCGCGGGACGGATATTGCGTAACCAAAGAAGCATCTTCTCAGATAAAAGTTGGGGAGGATCAACGTCGTCAACGTGTACTCTCCTCACTTCTCCAGGGGTGAATTCAGGGAGAGATACGAAGAATTCGGGCCCATCAATTCTTGCCAACGCCCTCCGGCAGGCCGACATGGTATCATGTTTCCAAGGCTGATGACGATACCGGAAAATGAAGGCGTCATCATCGGTGACGTTTTCATCAGGTCCCAGCCTGATCAACGACCGATAGTGCATCAATAACCACCCCATGAGGTAGTGGTATGGTAGTTCTATCCGTTCAAAGTCCATCGACACATCACAAGCAATGACTTTGGATGAAAAGGCGCGAAGGCCGTGGTGTATGCTACACACCATGGCCGGGAGGAGCGCCAGTCTTACCTTGAAGACCAATTTCACAGCAGGAAGAATGAAATGGCGGCTGATCCTTTCCATAGAACCCGCGTCGCCCGAGACTACACAATTGCGTAGCCACACCGAGGAGTTTGAGACGAAACTTGGCCGGAAGGACGCAACTTGAAAAGATACAAAATCCAGGCCGAGGTGTGAGGGGCGTTCCCTTCTGAAATATTTTCTTTCTTGATAGCCATCTGGTGGCAGGCGCTATGATGACACAACAGTTCTTGGTATACGGCGACGAAACCAGGAAATCGTCGATCCAGGTCTTCGAATTCTTCGTTCGTCGGTGTATATGCTTCAAAAGCTTCACCTCCCTACGGCAATCTAGACACAGCATTCATCTCATGAAGAGCAAGCCCCAGCTCTCCTCCGGAGGCAAAGAAAGTCCCTGTACGCCGATTATACAGCTCCAATAGAGCCACAAACAAGGGCTTGTTAATGGGCAACCCGTAGCAGGTGCCCCTGACGGCGTAGTAGAGGTCAATTTCCCGAAGGAATTCCCCATACTTCCTCAAAATCTACGAGGTAAGATTAGTCCATGTGGGAATGGGGTTGATCCAGTTTAGCAGCGACAACCTGCCTACGGGATAAGACCCCTTGCGAGCGAGCTGATTCAGAAAAGTATCAGCTAGAGTGAAGGTAAAATTAGGGCCAGTCATGTTTACAAAAGTGCCAGGGAGCAGCCCCATCACAGTCCGACTCACGGATTCCTTGCTCGCACATACTAAACCCGTGCACCTGTTGTAGTGGATGTTGCTCACAAACATTCCCTGTTGGGTAGGAGTCAGGAAGCCCACCATTGTCCTGCCCAACGGTACCATGTTAAACCATGAGAGAGGATAATGCCGCTCCATCTCGGGGATATAAATCTCTACTCCGTCTACAGAAAAATCCCAGTACACTGAGACATCCAGCAATCGGGAGTTCTTTATGGAAAATGCGTCCCCAAAGAGAAAGGCCGGTTTCAGATATTCTCCATCCAGCTTCCCCGAATTCATCATTGAACAAAGAAAGCAAAAAGGTTGGTTATTAATGGCAGCCACCCTCTCCTTAGGTTCATTAGTGGGAAGCTGATCCACTATACGACGGATTAAGTCATCAAGCCGCACGCCCACGACGTACTGAGCTGAACCCACAAGAAGCTCTCCTGCTGGGTTGGTTGGGAGGTTCACTGAAAAGAAAGAGACAAAGAGAAACAGGATTAAAAGACGGTTAAAGCAAAAAAATCACTGAATAAAGAAGCTCCCACGAGCCTATGCGGTTCGGGTCAACAAAGCCTTATGCAGCTCCATTCCAATTGGGTCGCAGGAGATGCGGTTTCGAGGAAGCTTATGCGGTTCGGATCAACACAGTCTCATGTGGCCCAAATCAGGTGGGAGTTCCATATGACACTAGCTCGATAGCTTATGCGGTTCAGATGAATATACATGGTTCTAACAGAAGAGCTCATGCGGCACAAAATGCCATGCGGTTCAGCCTGCTAGAAACATATGCGGCTCCGTTCGGAGGAGACTTTATGCGGTTTTTTTTTCTCATGTGGTTCAAACAAAGGATATTTTCTATGTGGCTCGGGTATGAGAAAGTCATGCAGCCCATACAGCATATGCGGCTCTGCTATCAACTTGGGTAGAGGCTTGTGCATAAATATGCAACAGAGCCATGGGTTCTCAAGATTCAAATGCAACCCTTACCATTGAAAGCGGGACGAACATCAGAGGGCACTTCGGGCGCTTCGGGCTCGACGGCTGACGAAGACGTCACCCTCTTGCCCTTCGCGGCGGCGGAAACGACTTTGGAAGACTTATGAGCCATTTGCTTCGATGGGCGGACAAAGAAGGTCAGAAAGAAGAGACAGGAAAAAGAGTAAACGAAGGAGAAGGTAAAGAAGTCCCTCCGGCCAAAGTCATCCATATTTATAAACAAGAGTGAAGCATTTCGATCCCCGTGCGTACACACAGACCGACTCTTCGGTTATCAAAATGAACCGCCGAAAATAGAGGCCAAGCTCCTCAGATCCCGTACCAAAAAGTGGCCTTTAAAGCTGACACCAAATCAACAACATTTAAATGCAAAAGATTGCCATACGTGGCAATAATGACGTGGCAAAGAGCCATGCGGATGAGACACTCCTGCAGCTGAACAATCTATGCGGCCAAGATCTCTATGCGGTCAGGGTTTCATATGCGGCTAGAAGAACACAGCCATGCTTCTTATTCAAAGTATTTCAATTTTGTAAATTGAAAACTTTGAAGGGGATCTTGTAGAAGCATAGAAAATATTAAAGAAAATAACCCATACGGCCAAAGAACCCCATGCGGCTCAGAAAGCCCATGCGGCTCAGAGAGTCATGCGGCATAAGGGACTATGCGGCCCAAGACATCCCATGCGGCTCAGAAAGCCCATGCGGCTCAGAGAGTCATGCGGCATAAGGGACTATGCGGCCAAGACATCCCATGCGGCTCAGAAAGCCCATACGGCTCAGAGAGTCATGCGGCATAAGGGACTATACGGCCCAAGATATCCCCTGCGACTCAGAAGACACGTGGCGGGACAGCCCTCTCCTCTGCCCTCTCGTATTAATTGTTTGACGGCTGACAACTCTGAAAAAGTGATAGCCCTGACACAAAAAAAAGTAATTATGATGCTGTCATAATGACAGACTTCTAGGAAAAAGAAAAGAGATCTCTGACACAAATCCCCCTAAAGCCATAAAAATGCCACGTGGCTTTGCCACGTGGGCATTCGTATGCGGCTCGAGCAAAGACTCGTCATGCGGTTCAGAATGAAGCCATCCTATGCGGCTCAGGCCGAGACAGCCTCATGCGGCTCGAGCAAAGACTTCTCATGCGGTTCAAGAGGACCATTCCATGCGGCTCAGGCGGATGTATCCCTATGCGGCTCGCAATGATCATCTCCATGAGAGGGCCACTACCCAGGCAGCCTTGACACGTGGCCCTAACCATATGCGGCTCAAAATCATATGAGGCTCACTCGTCATGCGGTTCAGATCCCTCCAATGGCTCCTAGGACACGTATCCTAAGCCGATCAATTTCTCAGATTTATTACAATCAAAGATTGGGTCAAATCCCAATAATCTGGGACACGTGGCAGGAGAATAAATCTAATTTATTCAGACATCAGAAGATTATTATGAGGAAGATTTATTCCAATCAGCATTAATTGCTGATGGGATTTGGTGTAATCTATACTCAATGGTTCGGATTCCTCACAATCAAAAGCGAACGGCCTAGATTGACCAATCCACAGGCCGCCACCATCTCCAAGAGGCAATTATTGGCAACCCTAATGAGGACATCCCACTATTATAAATAATAAGGTGCTATTCCCTTGTAAACATATACAATATCAGAGAGAGAGATATGCATACACAGAGAGCTCCTCCCTTAATAATCAGAGAGGAAATACCCAGAGAGAGAAAGAAGCCAGAAGAGCAACACGAGGAGAGCAAGAAGGGCATTTCTTCGTCAACGCCAAGCGGATCTTCCCCGAGCCAAGGCTGCATACCGATCGTCCAAGGAGTAAGGCAGTGCTGCCGTCGCCTTTTCGAGCCTCTATCGTCACCCCCCAGAATCTAAAATAAACAATTGTACTTAGTCTGCTGTACCTAGGATTTCGTCCCTAGGCTTTCTTTGTACAAGCGAGTTTGTATTGTGAGTCTAAGTTCAGTCCTCCCATAAAACTGTTGTACTTTTACAATCAATGGCAAACATGGAGCCCAGCTGTTCCATGGCATTCTTTCGTCCAATACCAGGAACTTCTATGTCCGCCTCACCATGGAGTAGTTCTAGGTATCTCTATTAAACTTATTATCCATACCTAAAACCAAGGTATGCCTAGGGTAATTGGTCCATAAACAGTCCCCCAGTTGGGCAAGTATCATAAATACGGTACAAGCACAATAGATGATGGATAATGAAAACATAGTCATTTATTGAAAAGCAAAAGTACTACATGTACGGGGACCGCATCCCTATCAAAACGAAGGAAAAATCACAAAAAAAGAAAGAAAAAAGGCCGATTATGGTTCGGCTACAATAATTCTCTGAGATGGTCCCTCAGCACGGCTGTCGACCGCTCAAATCGCCGCCTGGCCCGGCGCTCGGCCTCTTGAGTCAGCCGCTCCACATCCTCCAGATGCACGTGTGCCTGCCAGCCGTCTTCAAGCTGCTTCAGAGCATGCTCCAAGCCAGCAGTAGTTCGGGTGACCTTGTCCGCCTCCTGAACAATTTGCTCTTTATCCGCACGGGAGGCCTCGAGCTCAGAGCCCAAGAAAGCCAGCTTCCTCTGGAGCTCGAGGATCTGCTCCCTCGTATCAATTATTCCACGAGAGGCGGCCTCTTTTCGAGCAATGCAATCCTCGCTCCTGCGGCTCAGCTGATCGTACTCTAGAAACAGATCGTCGAGGTCCTTCATTATAACCGGCTTAGACGTGTCTCGTACGGTCCGTACCTTCTCCATGACAGTGATGAGGAAGGCACGCTCCTGATATATTGCTGAAGAGAAATCGACATACCGCAATACTTGAAACTAGGCCACAAGCTGACCGGTCTTTAGCAATTTGGGCTCCAGAAGCTCAACTATCCCTGCCCCACCGGGGAGGGTCCTAACGATTTTAATCTGGCCACGCGCGCATTGACGGGCCAAGGCAAAAGAGGTCCCCCTCTCCACAGCAGCTTCGACTCCTCGCTTCAGGTGACGGTAGAAATTGTTAACCACATCCTTTGACGATTCATCCAGAACTTCCGAAGAAGACTGCGTCAAAGGGAGAGTGGCTGGCAGAGTCGAAGAAGAAGCAACGAAACTTGATGCCCCTGCCACTAGGGAAACAAATTTCGAGCGAAAGGACGCTTGAATAGCGGCCAACTCCTCTTCCGTGGCCTGAAGGATCTGGAGACTCGGCAGGGCAGAAAGGTCGACCTCCGGAGCCACATGTACAGAAGAGGGTGCAGGGATCATTACTCCCTGCCCCGGCCGTTCCATCACCTGTTCTCCTGAACTCGATACAGCAGGAGGTTCCTTAATACGAGTCGGAGAAGGAGGAGGCATATTCTCTTCCACCAGGTTCCCTCCGGTGAACTCTCCTCGATAATGTTCGTCGTTGGCAGCGAAGGAGCAGGACCTGTATGTTCGAAGCAACCATCGATCAGCTTAATCCGAAGGATGTAAAAATAGAGCAAATAAGCCTCCTTACTGGTCCAAACTTAACTTAGCTTACCATGGGAGGGTTCTAAAGGCTGAGGTTCGCTCGTAGCCACCATAGCCTCTTCACCAGTAACATCCGAGCCGAGTGCAGCTGGTTCCTCCGCCTCAGCTGCCCCGAAAAGGGATACAACTAGATCGGCATCAACCGACTAAATTTTAGCAGTCTCGAGGATAGGTTCAGTGGAGCCCATGTCGCCCTGGGTTGAGACATCGGCAACTGGAGGAACCTCGGTTGTCATTGGAAGAATCCCGGCGGCAAAAATCTCGGCACTCATATCTCTAATTAGAGTAGTTAGAGCCGAGTCGACCACAGAGGCAGCAGCCGGCTCTGGAGAGTCCCCTTCTTCTGACGCCTACAAAAGAAAACGAAAATGATTAGATCATTGTTCAGGAAAAAAAGAAGAACTAAAGAAGAAGATGGTAGCAATTCGATTCACCTCCGAAACGGCGTCAACGTCCTCGTTTCTCTCCCTTATAATTAGCCTGCGACGCCTGACCGCAGCCCACTTCCGGGAGTAAATAATGCCGCCGACAGGGGAGGTTTTCCTGCTACATTTCCGTACAGGACTGGGCTTGACATGAGGCTGATCTGC
Source organism: Iris pallida (assembly GCA_029216955.1). NCBI lineage: Eukaryota > Viridiplantae > Streptophyta > Magnoliopsida > Asparagales > Iridaceae > Iris > Iris pallida. The sequence continues at coordinate 8,874,033 of JANAVB010037819.1, forward strand.
CACCAAATTGTCTGCAGGAGGAAGGGGCAAGTTATCATCATCATCCTCTTCATCCGCGTTGGCAGACTCCGAGTCCGACTCAGCAATCACATTCTCCTTCCTTTTCCTCCCCCTGGCCCCTTGGGGCTTCTCCTCCAAACCAATACCAACAATAAAGCTGGTACTTGGGTCAAAACCAACAGGGGGCTTGTTCGCCATGACATGGTATAGAGCCGCCAAATACAAGATCTCCCCTGACTCCTCCGTATCAGGAACTGAGAAGCTGGTACAGGTGTGAATCGTATTATAATAGTGCCAGGCCCTGATGCCGTCAAGGACGCTTCCTTCAAAACCCAGATAAGAGCTGGGACTGTCCAAGAATAGCTGGCTATACCCAAACTGTCGGAAGAACCTGCTAGGCAAGTAAGGCTCTAAGTAGACAGTGTTGCGGTTGCGGTATACCAGGTGGGCAGGGCGAATGTTATGCAACCAAAGGAGCATATTGTCGTCTAAAAAGTGGGGAGGCCCAATACCATCAAGATGTACGGCCCTCACTTCCTCGATAGTAAATCGAGGAACAGACACAAAAAAAATGTATCTGTCCACTATCGCCAGCGCCATCCGACAAGCAAGCATAGTCTCACAATCCTAAGGCATGCGGCGATACTGGAAGATGAAAGCATCATCAGCAGTTACGCCATCATCGGGGCCAGGCCTCATCAGAGACCAGCAATGCATCAACAGCAACCCCATTAGATAATGATAGGACAGCTTAATGCATTCAAAGTCCTTCGTCGGGTCACGGGCGATGACCTCGGACGAGAAAGCGCGGAGGCCGTGATGTATGCTGCACACCATGGCCAAAAGAAGAGCTAGTTTGATCCCAAAGACCAGCTTCACAGCAGGGGGGATAAAGTTACGGCTGATCCTCTCGATAGAACCAGCCCCTCCCGAGACTACGCAATTCCACAGTCACACCATCAGGAATCCTGCCAGGAGTGCCTTCTCTGATAGCTGTTGAGTATTCTGATAAATATAATTAAGGGAGTCAGTTTGACTCCCAAATTAGTCACTGGTGGTCTTCACCGTCTTGGCGGTCGACACCTGGACCTGTACTGCCTCCCGGGTTTGAGGACTTCGGGAAGAAACCTGGCCTGCAGCGCTTAGCGTGAAGAGATAACTCAGCCAAGTCTTAGTGTGAGGAAGGTTCCCTTCCGAGCTATTGCTCTTCTTCTTGGACACCTGCTGGCACGTACTATGGTGACATAGTAGTTCCCGGTAGATAGCTACAAAGCCCGGGAACCGTGCCTCCAAATCCTCGAACTCTTCGTTCGTCGGGGTATACACTTCAAAGACTTCATTTCCTCAAAGCAGCTTGGAGACTTCATGCATCTCGTGGAGAGCAAGCCCCATCTCCCCTACGGGTGTAAAGAAGGTCCCCGTGCGTCGGTTGTACATCTCCAGCAGAGCCATGAACAATTTCTTGTTTATGGGCAAGCCGTGACAGGTGCCCCGAATAGCATGGTAGAGTCCAATCTCGTGCAGACGAGTCTCGTATGTCCCCGCAATCTACGTAGATAAGTTGTCCCACGAAGGGATGGGGTTTATCCAACTCGGTAGCGACAACCAGCCAACGGGATAGGACCCCTTCTGAGCAAGCTGGTTTATGAAAGTGTCAGCTTGAGAGAACTTAAAATTAGGACCCTACACATTCAAGAAATTGCCCGGGGACAACCCCATCACGTAGCGGCTGACCGGTACCTTGCCCGCGTATACTGACCCCAAGTTCTTGTTATAGTGGATGTCGCCCACAAACATCCCAGACCGACTTGGAGTCAAGGAATCCTCCATCTTTATGTCCATCGGCAGCATGTTGAACCGCGACAGTGGGAAGTGACGCTCCATCTTGGAAATATGGATCGCCAACCCGTTGGAAGTAAAAGTCCAACTGTAAAACCCCTATTTCTTAAAATTATTTTTTTGTTATTTTATTAGACTTCAAATTTAATTTATACAGCTTATGGTTTTTATTAAATTATTAAAAATGACCTTAGCCATTGTTGTGTTTTGAGCACAAGGCGACCATGAATTTTGGCACAAAATATATAGCAGTGTGCTTTGACCAGTATATTAGCCATGTCGTGGGAGGCCTAGCCACAGTTCAGTCCGAACTAGGAAAACCAAGCCGAGTTGTGAATTGAATCATTTAAAGTATTTTAATTAAATATTATTTTATATATTGATTTTTAGATGTCCCGGTTGGCCCAAACCAGCCCGAACTGGGCCCGGACCGAACCTAAGCCCATGTAAGCATGTAGTGTGACCAAATATGGCCATGTAGGCATCTTTTATGTATATACAAATATTTTCTAAATTATTTCAGAATTTTATGTGCAATTTCTAATTATTTAATTATTCGTACTATTATTGGTATTTTATTATTAAATAATATCGTGCAATATTTGTACACATTTTTGGACCCGGATAAGGGTGTGCGGTAGAAGTTCACCCATTGGAAAGATTTTACTAATTTATTATTATTAAAATATTTTGCGAAGATTTAATAAACATGATTATTCTATAGAGATATTATTATTATTTTTAGTTGATTTATTGTGATTTGAATTTTATATATATGTAGATATGTTTAAATATATTAAATAATTGGATAGTTGACTCTTAAATGGTATTTGAATTTTAAATAGATTTTTTTTGTGTATTTATGGATATATATATATATATATATATATATATATATATATATATATATATATATATATATATTGAAGTTTAGATAAAAAAAAGATAAGACTTGTAAAAAAAAGAAAAAAAAAGAAAAGGTTAATGGATATAAATATATTGAAGTTTAGATAAAAAAAAATATATTGAAGTTTAGATAAGAAAAGATAAGACTTGTAAAAAAAAGAAAAAAAAAAGAAAAGGTTAATGGGTGGTCGGCCCCACCCGACCACCCAAGCATAGCAACAGCAACTAGCAAAGTTTTGTGCGCCCTTTTCTGAAAAGCAAGCACAGCAACACCTATTTTGGCTGACCCCCCCTTATATATATATATATATATATATATATATATATATATATATATATATATATATATATATATATATATATATATATATATATGATACAGAACCCTAATCTTTAATTATTTTTCCACTCTCCTTCCTTCCTCCTCCTCTCTCCTCACCCTGGGCCAACTCCTCCCCTCCGCGAGCACAGCAGCACCCCGCGACAGCGGCGACGGAAACGATGATAACAACAACAATAAAACAACAGATTTCCATTTTAAGGTATCCCACTTCTCCGATCGATTTCTCTGTCAATTCTACTCCATTTTTAGATCCGTAAATTTGTATAGAAAGCCCACAAGACCCTATTCGAGGTCCCCTAGGTGAATTTCGACATGGCCATCCAACTTGCTCGACAAATCGAGACAAAGTTGGAGAAAAAACCACTTTTTTGAAATATTAAAAACTGTTTTAAAACACCAACTTGTCGGCCACTTTTCTCTCTGTACAATAGGATTTTGTAGAGACTAATTAAAGGCAGTCCAAGACAACATAACCGAGATTGTAACGTACCTTCTGGATTCATTTTTCATCTAGTGTAAGTTACGCGTAGTTGAAGTTCTCAAAAATATGTAAAATTACGCGTAGTTGAAGTTCTCAAAAAAATGTAAAATTATGTTTTCAAAAAGGTAGAAAAACACCCGATACGGCGTGTGCCCCGACAAACAGGGCAACATGGTCATGCACAATACACATCGAAAGGTGCGTATGGATGTTGTCGACGTATGGGATCTGACCCGATTTTGTTGCATGTGCGCGACGAAATCAATACGTATCCGTCGAGATACTCCCGTATCGACCCTTTGCAAATTAAGTCACAACTTCGTGTACACTCATCAAATCGCGACGAAACTTGCGCCATTGGACTCGAACTATTTTTTGGTCCTGTGAGCCAAGTTTGGTTCAATTCTGAGAAGGTTGATTGGGACGCTATTTTGGTGGGCCCACAATCCCACTCAACGGGCAATTTTGTGCACGGTCTACCGGAATCCAAAATTGGACATACCATTGGATTCGTCTCATCAAAACAAATCCGTAGACATGTAGTTTGATGACTTTAGAGACCGTAGGTTCTGGCACGCATTTCGGTGCAAAGCGGGTCCAACGACGGACATCGTTTTGACCCAAAATTACAATTTTGCCCCTGTTCCAGAATTAGACTTTTGGACAGGTGTTTCCTAGGTATATCTTTTACACCGAGTGCATTTTTGTTGTTTGTTTCAGCATCCGGAGTTGTTTAGAGATTGTGACATTTTTTGGCTGATATTGTGATTTTCTGGACTTGCCATTTTGCACCACCAGGCAAGATACCTTGCCATTATACTGTTTATATTCAGTTGCATTTTTATTACATATCACTGTTCATTTATTTTCAATTTTTATAGTTCTTGATTTACTGTCTGCTCAGTGATATTAGTTGTACTTTGTTATTATCCTTTGGTTGCATATGGACTTAGAGTTAAGAGACTACCGTTTGTAGTGTATTACATATACCTTGACACAGTTGTACCACGAAGATGTGTGAGATGAGTAGCATATAGAGGTCTTGCGTGTTGGCAGATCCCCAGTGCACATGCGTTAGGTCTAACTGTCAATAGTTATATATTAGAAGACTTGACGGTTAGTCGTGTTACATGGTCGTGGATGCGATATGATAGGTACATTGGGTGGGGAGAACATTTCCTTGTCGTATGGGCTGCGATTGCACTTCCCTTGTAACCCGGAAGCTCCGTTAGAGATACGGGTATGTTGAGCCTCTCAGGTTTGCCACTGTCGTTTTTGAACGTCAGCACTGTGGTCACTAGTGCCCAAGTGGAGACTATACCAGATCCCATTTACAGCCAGGGCTCATGCGACGAAAGGTTTGTTCTCAGCTAAATGTTCACTTTAGTATGGTTAGAGTACCTTATTTATATCTTGTCACTTTCTTTGATTGTGGCATATTTTATATTCAGTATTTATATGGCATGTTTATTGTATCTTGTTACGTCCCTTTGAGGACCTGGTTATCTCTCCAGTTGTGTGCTTCTGTGAATTTGCAGGTGTTCTAGCCAAGGCCGTGATCTTCTCCATTCTTTCGAAAACGATTGCGCTTGGTTCGTCTCGTTATTTTATCGATCATTTCTTGTACATTTTATTTGAGATAGTTGGTAGTGGACTTTGTCTCCGCCCAACGATTGTATCAAGACAATTTATTATCATTATATAATATCTTATATTCATTTATTTTGGTGTGGATGAGATTAGTCATGGTTCTACTGTATTTTACATCTTACGTATATTTATTATACGGCTGGCATGTCTACGTTCCTTGTCCTACGTATTTTGGGACTGGAGCGTTACATGTTTTTGTGATGGCCCATGCAAGTCGATTTTGTCACTTCGATTACGTAATTGTACCGATATGAGCCTGCAACATAGGATTAGAATCTAGAAATCTCATCCATACAGCTTGACCTCTTCTCTTGGCTTCAAATTTCGAACTCTCGTTCGACTTCCTTGAATTGTATCTTGCTTGATTCCTTTCTACCGTTGATTCTTATTTTCGTGCTTAGTGTCAATTAGGAAGATGACTATACTAGTATATGCTCATAGGTCAAACACATGGCTAGAATGGTTATATTGGCAATTGGAATACATTCAAGACTTTAATTGAGTTAAAAAGGCTTTTTAGTGTGATTTAATGATTAGTAATTGGTAAAGTAGGATATTAACACGGAAAGTTTTAACCTTGAGATTTCTAAATAATAAACACCAGAGGATTTATAAAAATTCATACTTGGTTTAAGAAATTGATTGGCTTTTTGAGATTTGATATTTATGATTTATTGGGTTATAGCTATACATCTTTGCACAAGTATAAAATTTATTTGCTTTTCGAGTTGTGATATTTATGAGTTTTGGGTGATAGATATACATCTTTGAACAAATATAAAATTTATTTGATTTTTGAGTTTTGATGTTTATGATTTATTGTATTATAGTTATACACCTTTGAACAGTTATAAATTTGGTTTGAAAATGATCTTAGCTTTTAAAAATGGCCATAGGAATTATTTAAATTTGAGTTGTACAACTTACGATTTTCGTGTTTAGTAAATTTTGAATTTTAAGTGGAAGTAATGACGGTGAATTTTGGTTTAAAATATTTGAAAGTTATGAAAACGATTTTTGAGAAATTTTTATTTTAAATGGTGTCCTATGATTGAGGATTTACAAATCTATTTAGATTTTTGGTAAAAAAAGAATTTGACTGATAAGATTATTTGAAAATTTAGTTTAATGAGGGATTGCTAATATTAAAATTTTTGGGAGAATTTTGAAGGATGTGATGGAAAGTTATTTTGATTGATTAAAGGAAGTTACCATTTAAAAGTTGTGATTTTGTTGTAATAACTTAGCATGAATAGAAGTTAAAATTGATGAGAGCATTGAACTTAATTTTTGAGATTGCTTTTAATATGCTAAATGTTTTATTATGAGTTATTTAAAAAATTTAGAGTGTTAAATTTTTGATTGATTGTGAAATTTTTATGGATTCGTAAATTTTGAACTCTTGAGTTAAATAGTTAAATTTAAACGTTAATTTTGGAAAAGGTTAGTGGTAACGTGATAAAGTTTGCTTTGAGATTTATGAAAGTGATTTAAATTTTTTATGATAAATTCGAACGGCTTGGAGTGAATATACATTTTGGTGGTATATTTTTGAAAATTTTAATCAGAGACTTTTGGAAAAAATTTAAGCAAAATTTTAATGGTGGACAACTAAGAGAGTCCAAATAAGATGGATGAATTCCACAGTATTCCACACTAAACTGCCATATCACTCGTGACCATGAAAGTAGTATATACACAAGTGTTGTTAGTCATATACCCAGCTATGCGACTGTATTTCCACCTCTACTTACTCGACCTTCCTTCAATTCTAGGTCTTTTAATTGCGACCTTCTAACCCATTTGCAATTTGAATAATGAGTTAATGGTTCCTTAACTGTATTCATCTAGAATACTATCTTCTCTCCGGAATTGTGTTCCTAAATTATTTTTACTGAATTCTTTAATTAATTTCATGCTTTAACTTGATCTTCTTTATATTTTTGTGCATTAATTATCACCTCGTTAAATCCCACTTTCTATTTAGATCTTTGGGTGTCCCTTACCATGACTTGGATATTTGGAGCACAACACTAGACTTTTTCTTCCAACAAATTTTATATGTAAGACCTAGACAAGCCTACCTTCATGTAGATATATCATGTCCCACTAAAACATGTCCCCTTGTATACTAGTTTCATGATATGACCTGCTGATCAAAATGGCTAAACCAAAACCTCTACCATGATACCAAGATACTTTCTGACTTCAATTAAAAGATCCAACCTTGACTTAATCCCTTAACCCGATAGGTGAATTTTGTTCTATTTAGTTCCTTAGATGCTTAAATTTGTGCTTTATCTTGATTGCTTAACCCATTGTCCCTTCCCATTACTAGTTTAACTATTGTAAGTTGGGTAGAATACCTCACGGCCCAACAAAGCCTTTGCCCTTGGGACCCATGTTGATAAGTTTGCTTAGACTATAAGTTCAGAGGACCCTAACTTAGCTAGTCAACCAAGACAACTGTATGGGCCCAAACTTCGGGCGAGCCTTGATTTTAAAAAAATCTTGAACTATTTAAAATTCTTTCATCAGTACCTCCCTTGCTCATATTTTGACTATCTCATGCTGCTAATGTAGCTTCAGTTTTGCAAGCTTATTTCGTTATCAAGCTTGATCATGACATATTTTATTGGGTGCACCCACTAACATATTGTCTAATCAGAACCGGTGCATGATGGTCTGATCAACCTATTGCACTTTGGTTCGCTTATCACATATTATTCTACGTGGATGGAGACATTGTAAACTTGCCTTAGAGTCTCATCCGCGACAGCCTTGGCAATTCTCGTTTGAATTATTTTTGTCGCCTATGAACCCCGCAATTCGTACTCAATATATAACACCGTCTTTGAAACCTTTGTTGTTATTGTCTTTTACTTATTTTGGAAAGACAAGGCACTGTACTTGCTAGATAGACTCAAGGTATCATCTTTGGTTGCCCTATCTGTTATTTATACACGAAATGTAGATAACCACCGATCGACTCATTTGGTTATATCCTCGCCTTTAACTACCCCTCGTTCCTCAACCCTAGAATTGTTATCGTGCACTCCCAGTTATTCTTGAGCACTCGAGAATGATTCTAATTGTTCATTTAAATCTAACTCTCAACCAAGACGATTAATATCCAGTTCTCTCTCAAGGAACCACATCTCCCAAAGGTTTAAATTATTCTTTTGATCTACTCAATTCCTTACTATTCTCTAAATTGGATTATCAATATTTTGTTACCTTCACTAGCAATCCTTATTCAAATCCATAACCATGATATATTTTTGCATATATCGACTCCACAATTTTCTATTCCCTGATGGGTTGAACGATGTTTTATCGCCTCCTCAAAATTTTAATTGCATTTTGGTATTGACGAACTCTTCCTATCCCTCAACCCTATCTACCCTATTAATCCTAAATTTCGAGGACGGAATTCTTATAAGTTGGGTAGGATGTAAAACCCCTATTTTTTAAATTATTTTTTTATTATTTTATTAGACTTCAAATTTAATTTATACAGCTTATGGTTTTATTTAAATTATTAAAAATGACCTTAGCCATTGTTGTGTTTTGAGCACAAGGCGACCATGAATTTTGGCACGAAAGATGTAGTAGTGAGCTTTGACCAGTATATTAGCCATGTCGTGGGAGGCCTAGCCACAGTTCAGTCCGAACTAGGAAAACCAGGCCGAGTTGTGAATTGACTCATTTAAAGTATTTTAATTAAATATTATTTTTTATATTAATTTTTAGATGATCCGGTTGGCCCAAACCAGCCCGAACTGGGCCAGGACCGAACCCAAGCCCATGTAAGCATATAGTGTGACCAAATGTGGCCATGTAGGCATATTTTATGTATATACAAATATTTTCTGAATTATTTTAGAATTTTATGTGCAATTTCTAATTATTTAATTATTCGTACTATTATTGGTATTTTATTATTAAATAATATCGTGCAATATTTGTACACATTTTTGGACCCGGATAAGGGTGTGCGGTAGAAGTTCACCCATTGAAAAGATTTTACTAATTTATTATTATTAAAATTTATTTTGCGAAGATTTATTAAACATGATTATTCTATAGAGATATTATTATTATTTTTAGTTGATTTATTGTGATTTGAATTTTATATATATGTAGATATGTTTAAATATATTAAATAATTGGATAGTTGACTATTAAATGGTATTTGGATTTTAAATAGATTTTTTTTGTGTATTTATGGATAAATACATACATACATACATATATATATATATATATATATATATATATATATATATATATATATATATATATATATATATATATATATATATATATATATATATATGTAGAAGTTTAGATTAGAAAAGATAAGACTTGTAAAAAAAATAAAAGGTTAATGGGTGGTCGGCCCCACCCGACCACCCAAGCATAGCAACAGCAGCTAGCAAAGTTTTGTGCACCCTTTTGTGCAAAGCTAGCACAACAACACCTATTTTGGCCGACCCCCCTATATATATATATATATGTATACATACATATATATATGATACAGAACCCTAATCTTTAATTATTTCTCCACTCTCCTTCCTTCCTTCCTTCTCCTCTCTTCTCCACCCTGGGCCAACTCCTCCCTCCCGCGAGCACAGCAGCACCCCGTGACAGCGGCGACGGAAACGACGACAACAACAACAATAAAACAACAGATTTCCACTTTAAGGTATCCCACTTCCCCGATCGATTTCTCTGTCTTCTACTCCGTTTTTAGATTCGTAAATTTGTGTAGAAAGTCGACATGACCCTCTTCGAGATCCCCCAGGTGGATTTCGACATGGCCATCCAACTTGCTCGACAAATCGAGGCAAAGTTGGAGAAAAAAACCACTTTTTCTGGAATTTTAAACACTGTTTTAAAACACCAACTTGTCGGCCACTTTTCTCTCTGTACAATAGGATTATGTAGAGACTAATTAAAGGCTGTCCAAGACAACATAACCGAGATTGTAACGTACCTTCTGGATTCACTTTTCATCTAGTATGTAAAAAGTTACGCGTAGTTGAAGTTCTCAAAAATATAAAAAATTCTGCTTTCAAAAAGGTAGAAAAACACCCGATACGATGTGTGCCCCGACAAACCGGGCGACGTGGTCGTGCACTATACGCATCGAAAGGCGCGTATGGTAGTTGTCGACATGTGGGAACTGACAGAACCCGATTTCGTTGCATGTGCGCGACGAAATCAATACGTATCCGTCGAAATACCCCCGCATCGACCCTTTGCAAATTAAGTCACAACTTCGTGTACACTCATCAAATCGCGACGAAACTTGCACCATTGGGCTTAAAATATTTTTTGGTCCTGTCAGCCAAGTTTGGTTCAATTCTGAGAAGGTTGATCGGGACGCTATTTTGGCGGGCCCACAATCCCACTCAACGGGTGATTTTGTGCACGGCCCACCGGAATCCAAAATTGGACATACCGTTGGGTTCGTCTCATCAAAACAAATCCGTAGACATGTAGTTTGACGACTTTAAAGACCGTAGGTTCTGGCGCACATTTTGGTGCAAAGCGGGTCCAACTGCGGACATCGTTTTGACCCAAAATTATGATTTTGCCCCTGTTCCAGAATTAGATTTTTTTACAGGCGTTTCCTAGGTATATCTTTTACACCGAGTGCGTTTTTGATGTTTGTTTCAGCATCCGGAGTTGTTTGGAGATTGTGACGTTTCTTGGCTGACATTGTGATTTCCTGGACTTGCCATTTTGTACCACCAGGCAAGATACCTTGCCATTTTACTGTTTATATTCAGTTGTATTTTATTACATATCACTGTTCATTTATTTTTAATTTTTAAAGTTCTTGATTTACTGTCTGCTCAGTGATATTAGTTGTACTTTGTTATTATCCTTTGGTTGTATATGGACTTAGAGTTAAGAGACTACCGTTTGTAGTATATTGTATATACCTTGACACAGTTCTACCACGAGGATGTGTGAGATTAGTAGCATGTAGAGGTCCTTGCGTGTTGGCCGATCCCTAGTGCACATGGTTTGGTCTAACTGTCAATAGTTATATATTAGAAGACTTGACAGTTAGTCGTGTTATATGGTCGTGGATGCGACATGATAGGTACATTGGGCGGGAAGAATATTTCCTTGTCGTATGGGCTTCGATTGCACTTCCCTTGTAACCCGGAAGCTCCGCTGGAGATACGGGTATGTTGAGCCTCTCAGGTTTGCCACTGTCATTTTTGAACGTCATGCGCTATGGTCACTAGTGCCCAAATGGGGACTATACCAGATCCCATTTACAGCCAGGGCTCATGCGACGAAAGGTTTGTTCTCAACTGCATGTTCACTTTAGTATGGTTAAAGTACCTTATTTATGTCTTGTCACTTTCTTTGATTGTGGTATATTTTATATTCAGTATTTATATGGCATGTTTATTGTATCTTGTTACGTCCCTCTGAGAACCTGGTTATCTCTCCAGGTGTATGCTTCTGTGAATTTGCAGGTGTTCTAGCCAAGGCCGTGATCTTCTCCATTCTTTCGAAAACGATTACGCTTGGTTCGTTTCGTTATTTTATCGATCACTTCTTGTACGTTTTATTTGAGATAGTTGGTAGTGGACTTTGTCTCCGCCCAACGATTGTATCAAGATAATTAATTATCATTATATGATATCTTATATTCATTTATTTTGGTGTGGATGAGATTAGTCATGGTTCTACTGCATTTTACAGCTTACGTATATTTATTATACGGCTGGCATGTCTACGTTCCTTGTCCTACGTATTTTAGGACTGGGGCGTTACACCAACTCCCAGATATATTTAGAACTTGGAAGTTCTTTACAGTTAAAGCATCCCCAAAGAGGAACACAGGTTTCAGGCGTTCTCCCCCTAGCAGTCCAGAGTTCATCATCCCTAAGAGAAAGCAGAAGGACTGGTTTTTATGTCTCTCAGCCTCTCCACAGGTTCGTCTTTGGGAAGCTGGTTCACCACATACTCGACTATGTGGTCGAACCTAACGCCTACAACAGCTTGGGCTCGACCTACGAAAGGTTCTCCTGCAGGATTGACTGGCAAATTCACTGAAAAAGACAAAAGAAACAAAGTCAGAAGGTGGCCAGAAAACGTTTAAAGGAGCTCATGCGGCTCTGTTTTGACAGGTCCTTATGCGGCTCAGTCTTAACAAAGTTCATGCGGCTCTATTTTGGTGGGTCCTTATGCGGCTCTGTTTTAACGGAGTTCATGCGGCTCTGTTTTGATGGGTTCATATGCGGTTCTGTTCAAGGGACTTCATGCAGCTCAATTCATCAGGAGCTCATGCGGCTCTGTTTTGGTGGGTCCTTATGCGGCTCAGTTTTAACGGAGTTCATGCTGCTCTATTTTGATGGGTTCATATGCGGTTCTGTTCAAGGGACTTCATGCGGCCCAGTTCATCAGGAGCTCATGCGGTTCTGTTCATGGTGGGTTCTTATGCGGCCCAGTTTTAAAGGCGCTTATGTGGCTCAGTCATGAAGCGATTCCCATGCGGCTCGGATATGGGGCATACCCCATGCGGCTCGAACATGAGAAGTTCATGCGGCCCATACAATACAGTATATGCGGTTTCATCACACTGAACTTGGGTAGTTCAATGAAGACGAAGAGCGCATTAAATGCCAAAGAAGAAGGCCCGCTTGTAAAACATGCGACGTAGCCATTATGGTTAGGGTTTTTCGAGTCCATGCAAATTCTTCCAACGATCTTACCCTCGATAGCGGGATGAACGTCAGGATGGACTGCGGCCGCCGCAGTCGACGAAGAGGCAACTCCTTTGCCCTTCGCAGCAGCACTCGAGGAAGCTTTGGGAGCCATTGATGATCGGAGAAGGAAGAGAAGACGGCAAATAAGGGCAAGAAAAGTTGAAGAGAAAAGAAAGTAAATAGTCTCTCTCTTCCAAAAGTACACATATTTATAGGCGAACAGAGGCGCGTGCGAATCGGTGGACGCTTTATATTACGTGCTGCCTAGGAGATAGGGCCGACTCTTGGATTTATATCCCCTGCATGCAAAAGATCACTCCTAATCATCAAGACAAATCTTAATATTTAAAGGTGACTCTTGGGATCCTATCCCAAAAGACGGCTTTAAATCAAAGTATATCAAAGGCAAATTAAATGAGACGCCTACGTGGCACAGGACCAGTATGCGGCCAGAAGAGTCTATGCGGCCAGAAAAGTCTATGCGGCCTGAGAAGGCTATGCGGCCAGAGGAGTCTATGCGGACATAGCCATGCTTCTTAATCAAAGTATTTTAATTTTACAAATTGAAAACTTTGAAGGGGGTCTTGTAGAAGCATGGAAAAAAACAAAAGATTCCATGGGCTCAATATTTGGGGACTCTTCATGCGGCTCAAAAATCACATAGAGCTCCATACGGCTCGAAAAAAGCCACGTGGCCTTACGCGGTTCAAAAAATGAATCTACAGCTGGCCATCATTTCTTTGTGCAGCTGGCTCATTAAATGCTCTGACACAGTGCGGCAGCTCTGACACGAAGGATTGACAGCTCTGACATAGAGGTAAAATAATGACTCTGACATAATGACGTGCTCCTAGAAAGACGAAAAAAATATTTTTCAGTTGGCACGATCCACCAATTCCAAAACTCTTTATGCGGATCGTTTAAAGGAGCTCATACGGCTCTGATTTGATGGAGCTTTATGCTGCTCAGTTTTAACGGAGTTCATGCGGCTCTGTTTTGGTGGGTCCTTATGCGGCTCAGTTTTAACGGAGTTCATACGGTTCTGTTCTGATGGGTTCTCATGTGGCTCTGTCTCAATGGGACTTCATGCGGCCCAGTTGACAAAGGGCTTATACGGTTCTGTTCAATAGGACTTCATGCGGCCCAGTTTACAAAGCGGCTTATGCGGTTCTGTTCAATGGGACTTCATGCGGCCCAGTTTACAAAGAGGCTTATGCGGTTCTGTTCAATGGGATTTCATGCGGCTCAGTTCATCAGGAGCTCATGCGGTTCTGTTCAGTGGGACTTTATGCAGTTTAGCTTACAAGAGGCTTATGCAGTTCTGTTCAATAGGACTTCATGCGGACCAGTTCACCAGGAACTCATGCGGCTCAGACATGGGGACTACTTTCATGCGGCTCGTCACAAAAATGGCAGTTGAGACACGTGGCAGGAGTTGATCAAATCTCAGCAATTCAGATTTATTGCAATCAACGTAACAACCCAGATTTATTGCAATCATAACAATCCAAATTTATTGCAACCAATACAACGGCCCAAATTAATTTCCAACAAACAGATAAAGTACAATCTTAACCAATCCTCAACTGCCTACTTTTCAGGGCGCCATTACAAGAATGTGGCTGAGAATTTGCCACGTGGCTACACACCCCACTCATCACAAATTCCTATAAATAGCAAGGTGCTATTCCCTTACAGACACACAGAGAGACAAAGCAAGACAGCCACAGAAAGCATTTCTTCCCCGGAGCCGAAGCTGCGTCCGATCGTCCAAGGAGTAAGGCAGAGTTGATTAACCACTTTCCCGAGCCTCTACCATCACCCTCCAGAATAAAAATAAACAATTGTACTTAGATTACTTTTCCTAGGTTTTGTTCCTAGGCTCTCTTTGTACGAGCGAGTTTGTATTGTGAATTAAAGTTCAGTCCTCCCATAAAATTGTTCTGTTCTTTGATAATCAATGGCAAACAGATATATAGATACCTACACATTAATTTAGTTGTATATATATATCTATATTTCCAACTGAAGCAATAAATTGTAATCATATCCCTTAAGATAAATTAAATTCAATTTTTTTTAAGTAGTACATAATCGCTATACATCTATATTTCAAGGAACCTAGGTTGTTTAACTTACATTTGTATTAAAATCCATATTTATATATTATTTTAAGAAGCTACTAAATAGCAAAACCTAATTAATGAATTAAATTTTGATAGGCTTCGACTCATCTAGCTGTCACTTCCCGTTCCCGGAAAACGTATTCTAAATACATGTACTGCTGGAACGTATTTATTTAATATTTATCATGTATTATTCTGTATTTAAATTCCTTTAATTTTATGTTAATTTATTTCCTGTAATTATTTTTCTGCATTTTACTTTCTGTATTTTATTCTCTGCTTTAGCTTTGCTATGGGTTCGGCTCAGATTGGTTTAATTATGTTGGTTCATCATGAACCGAAATAAACCTCCCACCTACCACTACTCCTCCATTTAAAGCCCATCTCCTTTCTCTCTCTTCATTACTTCACTATTACTCTTCTTCTTCCTCATAACTCTCCCACCAACCTAGGAGAGCAAGGCAAGTGCCAACTTGTTTCCTGATGGATCCCCATTATTATTGTTTCATCATCTTCCTTATTTGATTCTTAGTCTCTTTAGTACTTAGCATTTTCAATTTCCATGGCTTATTTGTTGTAGATCTAAGTTTGATGCATTTTCGGATTTCTTAGATTTTGATCTAGTAAACTTTGTTATCTTCAAGTTTTGATGGTTCCATGTTGTAGAGAATTTCGTTCTACCCAATTTTGACCTATGGAAGTCCATATTTGGGCTTGGGATGAAGGATTTATGGAGCTTGGAAGCAATGGCTCCCATGGTTCTCTTCCATGGTTCTGTTCTCAGAAAATTCGGAGAGGAAGAACAGTCACAGCCGCATGAAATTTTTATTTCCCACAGCCGCATGAATCTTCATTCCCACAGCGCATGAGATTATTTTTTTCCCAATCATTTTCCACAGCGCATGAGATTGTTTATTTCCCAACATTTCCCACAGCGCATGAGATTGTTTATTTTCCAATCCTTTCCCACAGCGCATGAGATTGTTTATTTCCCAACATTTCCCACAGCGCATGAGATTGTTTATTTTCCAATATTTTTCACAGTGCATGAGATTGTTTATTTCCCAATCCTTTCCCACAGCGCATGAGATTGTTTATTTCCCAACATTTCCCACAGCGCATGAGATTTATTTCCCACAGTCGCATTCCTCAGGCGCATGAGATTATTTATTTCCTAATCCTTTCCCACAGTGCATGAGATTGTTTATTTCCCAATCCTTTCCCACAGCGCATGAGATTATTTATTTCCCAATCATTTCCCACAGCGCATGAGATTGTTTATTTTCCAACATTTCCTACAGCGCATGAGATTTATTTCCCACAGCCGCATTCCTCAGGCGCATGAGATTATTTATTTCCTAATCCTTTCCCACAGCGCATAAGATTATTTATTTCCTAATCATTTCCCACAGCGCATGAGATTATTTATTTTCCAATCATTTCCCACAGCGCATGAGATTATTTATTTTTCAATCATTTTCCACAGCGCATGAGATTATTTATTTCCCAATCATTATTTATCTTCTAATTTTATTTCCCGAATTTGGCATTAATTAACATTGATTGTTATCTTGATTAATTATTGATCATGCGTTCCTAGATGGAACTAGGAGACTGGCTAGTCGTCTTATTGAATTAAATGGATAAGACACGTTTATATTAATTATGAACTATTGTACTCGATTGGCCGATCCTGAATATTGGCATACAGGCATATGCAGGCTTCAATTTATTTATTTCTCTACAAAAGCAGCATGTGTACTTTATGGTCAAGACATAATTTATTCCGTGGTTAGTTTTGATTGTTGCATTACGCTATGTAAGACCTACAACCTAACCGCACGGGTATCGTTGTAGAGTTGGGCATATCGTACTTTGTACGGAAGTACTCATTCTGAATGACCATGATCCACGGCATGGAATTTCACTTAACATAGAAGCTACTAAGTTAAATAAAATAATGATTGCATGGAGAGTATAGATTTTCGAGTTCTTACATGGCAGCCCTCTTTGGGACTATTAGTGCCCGACAGGCCGGCTGGTTCCCACAGATACTACAAATCTGCCACACGGGCAGGAAGCGGTATCTGCTTATATTATTGTATATTGTATAGTGATGACGGGCGTCCCGCTGGGACTCGTCTAATTCATGATTGGCACAATTGATTGATTGGATAGACTAGCCTTGCTTGCCCATAGTAAGAACTGAAAAATCCTTATTGCATAATTCCAGGATAACTTGGGACTCACAGTAGTAAGCCGTAGGAGTTGGATGGCCGTTTAAGTTGATTTGTTTGTTTACTGTACCTACTCTGTTAACTAACTAAGGTGATCAGAGTGTCGAGACATGACGGGCCAACCTCTGTCCTTGTTTGGTTGGGAGGTTGGTTCGAAGTGTCGTGATATTATGTGAATCCTAGTAGCAAGCAGAGATCTATATATCATATTCTCTTATTACTGGTTTTAATCCCTCATATCGTGCTTCCTTGCGGTACTTGCTATTAGAGGTCTAACCTCTCTGGTTTTGCATGGCCAGATTTAGAGCCGGTTCCCGAGGACTCAGCTTACTTCTACCTCCAAGATGGTCAATACTAGAGGAATGATCGCAGGAGGACTCGAGTGGGTTTCTTACTTCCCCGCTCGTTTTGTTACTTACTTTATATTTTACCGTTTGGCACCGACATGTTAGTCGGATTGTCTTGTACTTACCTTTACATGATTGTAATTAAGTCAGACTGCAGCTGATAACAATTGTGTATATGTTGCTATATCATCTGGCTATATTTTGTAAAGCCAGATCTCAAGAACATTTTGACTAAGCGTTTGGAACGCCTTATTGCTTATTCTTAAATGTTCTCTGTTATTGCTTCTTGTTTGAATGATTGAGACAATAGATGTGAAGTGACCATAGCGAGACTCTCATGTAGTATGCACCCCCTTATCTTTTAGACAGCATTGATCGTATTATACGGTATTCATCTACCCGTAATACGTAGCTGGCTGAGTCATTCCCCCGCTCTCTAGTATTCTGGTTCTGGGGCGTGACAAGGTTTTAGTGGTGGCCCATGCAGGTCTAATTTCAGACTTGTGGGGTGTTTTGATTTTAGGATGTCTCAATCACACATGTTCCCCCTTGATCTCATGATTCGTTGTTATCAATCCTAGCTTGACCTTCTCATATCCTTTGGCTTCATTGATCCTTCATGTCCGATCGTTTGATTGTTCTCTTGTCCCTTTTCTTAGGGGCACCTCGTCCGTACCTGTCAGGGCTGGACAACAGCAACAAGAGCAACATGGGCAACATGACCAGGTTGGTCAGCAACAAGGGTCAGAACTACTTCAAGAGACTATCCAAGAAAAAGTGGTAGTGGAACCAGCAGTTGGACCGCAGTATCCGGAGGTTCCTACACCACTCATAGTTCGACCTACCCCAGTGAAAATGGATACACCAGCCCTTCTAGAGATCATGAGAGGGATGATGGCTACTCGGCAACATCGGATGTTAGCCCAGCAGCGCATGCACGCTCAGTTACTACAGCAGAATGTGTTGCTTAACCAAGGATTGCAGACGGCTTTGGAAAGAGGAGTGAGAACAGATTCAGGAGCATCAGCCAGGTTTTGCAAGTACAACCCCCGCCGTTTCGAGGGCACGGAGGATGCCATCTCAGCAGATGTATGGCTTAAGGATATTGAGGCTATTCTGACAGCCGCTAAGGTGCCGGCAGAAGAACGTGTGGATCGGGTGAAGTTGTTACTTCAGGATCTCGCACGTGATTGGTGGGAATCAGAGGAGGTAGGCATCAGACGTCCTGTGGCTTGGGACGATTTTACAGCAAGATTCAAGATGAAGTATTATGGAGTTGTGGCATATGTGCCAGCTACAACAGAAGTTTATCAACCTCAGACAGGCCGGCAAGACGGTGGATGCCTATACAGCGAAGTTCTGCAGATTGAGTAGGTTCGCCCCAGAGATGGTAGCCACAGAGAGCCAGAGGGCTATGAGGTTTCAGCAAGGGTTTCATCTTGAACTCTTACAGTTGATAGAGGAGCACAATTACCAGACTTTCGATGAGATATTAACGGCCACTCGGAGGCATGAGATCACCACTCAGAGGATCATGACAAGGACTGGAGGTCAGAAGAGATCACACAGTCAGATTGAAGGAGGAGGGAGAGCAGCGCCCCGAACAACAGCATCGTCCCTTGGCATTCGCATTCACGATGTAGCAGTGCGAGGGCTAGCACCACCACCAAGGCAACAGCAACATCAACAGAGGAAGAACCAGCAACCCCCAGTAGGCTGTACTTATTGTGGGAAGTTAGGGCACACTAGAGATGTGTGTCGGACATTGAACGGGCAGTGTTTGATATGTGGAAATCCAGATTATCGGGTTACCACATGTCCCATGAATTCGAGGTCAAGAGGACCAGGGCAACAATTTCCTGCTCTGCCAGCACCAGGGACAGGACAGTATCGAGGACCAGCGGTAGCAGTGAGGCCGTTGGCACAGCGCCCGTTCATGCCACAGGCTCAAATGTTTCGGCATCAGGGACCGCCGATGCAGCAACACCAGCATAGACCACCCCAGCACCATCGAGGCAGGGGCCAGCAGCAGCACCAGGCTAGGCCGTAGCATGGAAACCAACAAGGAGGTCAAGGGCAGGCATTCGCTCTGTCCTTGGAAGAGGCATTGGCATCGGAAGATGTTGTGGCAGGTAACATTCTCGTCGCCTCTTATCCCGCAGAAGCATTGTTTGATTCGGGAGCATCATACTCATTTATATCTGCACAATTTGCAACACGAATAGAATGGAGTTCGAGGCATTGCCAGGGAGGTTAAACATACTCACTGGTAATGGGCTCGTAGGAGTTAGTAGAGTTATTCTAGCATGTAGCGTTGTAGTTTGCGGGCATTCCTTACCCGCCAGGTTGATAGAATTTCCAGTTGGAAATTTTGACGTTATCTTAGGCATGGACTGGCTGAAAGACAGTCATACGACAATAGATTATCGTAGAGGAAGTGTATCTTTTGATATTCCAGGCATGAAGCGGTTTACCTTAGTCAGATCAGTAGCAACTCAACAAGAGCAGGGAGTAGTGACGGCAATGGAAGAAGTTCAAGTCCCGAAGGTAGTTGAAGAGTTTCTAGACATATTTCCTGAAGAACTTCCAGGTCTACCACCAGTTAGAGATATTGAGTTCAGTATAGAATTGGTACCTGGAACTAAACCAATATCAGATCGAGTTTACAGAATGGCGAATTCAGAGCAGGCCAAGGTATATCAGCAGATAGAGGAACTGAAGGAGAAGAAGTTCATCCAAGCTAGCGTGTCACCATGGACAGCACCAGTGGTACTTGTGGGGAAGAAGGATGGGTCATCCAGATTGTGCATCGATTACAGGAAGCTTAACGCGGCAACAGTAAAGAACAAGTACCCACTACCCAGGATCGACGACTTATTTGATCAGTTGAGCAAAGCTAGAGTTTTCTCCAAGATAGATCTCCCTTCAGGGTATCATCAAGTGCGGGTTAGGAAGGAGGACATTCCCAAGACAGCATTCAGGTTGAAGTATGGGCATTATGAATTCTTGGTTATGCCATTTGGTTTGACCAATGCTCCAGCAATATTTATGGATTTGATGAACCGCATCTTTATGCCATACTTAGATCAATTTGTTGTTGTGTTTCTCGATGACATTCTTGTATATTCAACTAGTGAAGAGGAGCATGAAGACCACCTCAGGAAAGTGTTGCAGGTTCTGAGAGAGAACCAGTTGTACGCCAAGCTCAGCAAATGTGAGTTTTGGTCGGATCATATTTCATTTTTGGGTCATATCATATCAGGAGCTGGAGTAGCAGTAGATCCCAAGAAGGTAGAAGCAGTAGAAAGTTGGCCAGTACCCAAGACCGTATCTGATGTGCGGAGTTTCTTGGGATTGGCAGGATATTATAGAAGATTTGTATCAGACTTTGCGAGGCTTTCAGCACCCATGACCCGATTAACCCGGAAGGATGTACCATTCGTCTGGTCGGCAGAATGCCAGGCATCATTTGAGAATTTGAAGCAGAGGTAGATATCAGCGCCTATTCTTACATTACCAGTTGGACCCGGAGGTTTTACCGTTTATTGTGATGCGTCAGGTAAAGGACTAGGATGTGTCCTTATGTAACATGGAAAGGTGATAGCGTATGCATCTAGGCAACTTCGAGACCACGAGAAGTATTACCCGACTCATGACTTGGAGTTGGCAGTAGTAGTATTTGCTTTGAAGCTATGGAGGCATTACTTATATGGTGATCGAGTGGACATGTACACAGACCACAAAAATTTGAAGTACATCTTTACTCAGAAGGAACTGAACATGAGGCAGAGAAGATGGTTAGAGTTGATAAAGGATTACGACGTGGAGCTTCAGTATCATTCAGGCAAGGCTAATGTGGTAGCAGACGCTCTCAGCAGGAGAGGCGGCACATTTTTGTTAACAACACAGAGGCATATTTTAGAAGACCTTCAGGAGATGGGCATCGAGGTTATACTTCCTAGTGATGTAGGAGTTCTGGCGAGTCTACAAGTTCAATCCAACTTGGTAGATAGGATCAAGGCAGCTCAGGCACAAGACCCAAGGATTCAAAAGCTTAGGACAGAATGTGAGTCAGGACTCAGGAAGGAGATAAGAATTCATGAAGATGGTACACTTAGGTTTGGCTCACGTCTATGTGTGCCTAGTGGAGATATCAGACAGAAGGATATGGCAGAAGCTCACAGTTCCCAGTATTCTGTACACCCTGGAGGGACCAAGATGTACCAAGATATCAAGTAGCACTTCTGGTGGAACAGGATGAAGGGGAGATAGCTAGATTCGTTTCCCGTTGCTTGGTATGTCAGCAAGTGAAGGCAGAGCAGCAGAGGCCAGCTGGATTATTGTAACCGCTTCCTATCCCGGAATGGAAGTGGAAGCATATCACAATGGACTTTGTGACCGGTTTACCGAGATCACCAAGTGGTAAGGATGCTATTTGGGTAATCGTAGATCGGCTTACGAAGGTGGCACATTTTCTTCCTTTTAGAGTAGGTCAATCTACGGAGAAGTTGGCAGAATTGTATATGCAGCAGATAGTCAGACAGCATGGGGTCCCAGTCAGTATTGTGTCAGATAGTGTCACGACCCGCACCCAAGAGTAAGGGTACGAGAAGTGGGTACATCCATCCTACGCCGCAGTGTCGGCGGTAGAACGCTGTTCTAGGTCATGGACTATAACTAACATAATATGAATACTCTCCATAAGGAGGCCAACACAGAGGTATAACTCAATCACAATCTATAGATAGAAAATGGTACGATAAAATAGATAAGGAAATCCTCAACTGAGGTACAACAGAAACTAAAAACAAGTCTCAACATCTCTATAACATACAACTCTGAAACAAAGACATAAGCTAAACATGAAAGGAAAATAGTCTAAGCTATCTACTCTATACAAGGTATCATCCTGAGCAGCTGCCTGAACCTCGCCAGGGGTCCAGGTCGCGAGTGTCATCTAGGCAAGCTCCAAGTAAGGGGGTGCAGGGTTCCTCATCATCCTCTGTAAAATTTTCAACAGGTCCAGTCAGGACGGGAGCGAGCACAAAACATCTCACGCAGTTCATACCGAGTTAGGAAATATAAAGCATGCAATAGAGTAAAGTACATGAAACGCTGAAGAAGAAGATATATGAAATGTAGTAGAGATTTTATAACAGGAAATATCTAAATATGATAAGTAAGAACTGTAAGGAACATGTGATTTTAGAGTACAATCTGGTTATGTAAACGGGCTAGGAAAATGCAATGGTAACTCCATTGTACGTGGGTGTACAATAGACATATACAATAGTTATACAATGTTGTACAATAGGATTTGAGTACATAACCAATTCTACTCTCCCTCCCCAATCAATACACAAGGATCCACTCCCGTTACGTTATCTTGCACAATAGTGTACAATGTTATACAATGGATGTACAATAATATACAATAGATGTACAATGTTATACAATGGTTGTACAATGTTATACAATAGTGTACAATGTCTATCCCTGGGACTCATGTGATACTGAGAGTACAATATGCACAAGGAGTATACAAGGATATAGGTATTCAATAAATACAATATGGAAGTGAAACGCACATCACAATATGTATCTAGTGAATACAAGGGGATAACATCCCAAAAGGAGATCCGTATAGTACTAATCCGTGATAACAATCGTGTCAGCATCAAGTACAGTAATCTAGAGCAAGAATGTAAATCCAGACAAGTATGAAAAGATCAGAGAATGTACTCGCCTCGTATCTGAATGTCTGAAGTAAATGTACTATCCGAGATGAGATACCTGACTCCTAGTTAGAGCAACACAAGTCAAGATGTATACAGAGGGTGATATATGAAATGTACAATGCATCTGCATGCTGTCTAGGTCAAACTAGGCTAAAGTCGACACTTGGTCAACTCTAGTCAACCACACTAGTCAACCTAGGTCAAGTCCTCGCCCAAACAAGTCTAACAAGTCTCACTAGGCCTAACCAAGCCTAATCTAGCAATTACACACCAATTACAAGGCTATACAAGCCAAACACAAGCACATATCAAGGCACATCCTATTCATGCATGTTCACATTATATGAAAAGAGGAATGAACTAACATGTAAGTTATGTGTGTGTGTGAACATGGATGTGTACATGAAAGAGAACCAACACAAGGCTATATATCCTTGAACCCACATATATACATATCTATATACATTACATTACATTTGGTTATAATTTCTATTCATTAGGAACCATCTCATATATATATATATATATATGGACTCAAAACATAAATAGAATATATATATATTGTATCCACAAAGAGAGAGGGAAAGGGCATATCATGGCAAGGGGAGTGTCTATACTAGAGTGTGTGTCAATGCAATTGTGTAAGTGTGTGTGTGCAAGCATATGTGTGTGTGTGATAGAAAACTGAAAAAACAGTGAGTGACATGAATGTTTGTGTATTTTGGGTGTAACTAACATGTGGTATGCAACAATGTGAAGGGAAATAAAAATAGGGCATACATGATGAAGAATTCAGAAAGTGTAATTAGGAAATTCCTAGGCCATGGGTTGTATCAGAACAACAAGCAACTCTTAGGATTGACATAACTCATTTGAATCACATAAGGAATCACATAACTCATATCAATATGAACAGGGAAAGGGAATTCAGTTCAGTCCCATATACCTAGATTAACACATAGAATCATTTAACAGTTCAAAGTTCAGTTAATAAGGAAGTCAATTAACAATGACAATGGTTCAAAACATACACAAAAAAAAACAGTTTAATAATAACTCCAAATCTCAGATTTCACAACAGTTTTAGGATGAACTTGAATCTAAAAGTGTAAACCAAATTATCTCATTCACAGATTTCAAACAAGAGTTTACCTTCCCTCCATTCAATCTCAGGTTCAAGCTTTATTCTCAGTTTTGAATGACAGTATACAATTGAATAGCTCACAGGAAAATCAGTTTTCAAAACAGTTTAGAAGAACATTGAATCAATGGTTTAATACATACACAAAATCAGTTTCCAGTTTTCACTAAGAAAACAATTGTAAGGGAAATGGACAACAGGAAATAATGAAAGGAAATCAATTGACAATGTCAAAATGGTTCAAAGAAACTGGGAATTAAACTCATATCAGTTCACAACAGTTAACAGTCCTAGACTACTGCCCAGGACAATACATTAAGGGACACCATTAACAGTTCATAAGAATACAAAAGAAACAGTTTAAACAAAACCCATAACAGACCCTATTGCAAGTTCTTAACAGTTCATGAAGTTAACATAACACTTCAAGTTAACAAGAGTTTCAAAAATCAGTTTAAAAATGTAAATCCAGATTTGTGAACCAACACCTCACCAATTCAGTCCAAAATTGGCATACAAATAGGAATCATGTAGGAGAACATTTTAGGCAATTAGTTACATGTAATTAGCAGTGTTAAATAGGTAGAAAATGATGACAAGGTTCAGTTTGAGAATCTGGACAGAACATCCAATGTGGACTGATACTTCACAGTTTAACAAAACAGGGAATTGAAGATTCAACAATGAAAATCGATTTAAAATAGAAATTAAAAGGTTGGTAACTAGCAAACATATTTTATACCTGCTATGAAACTTGTTTGTGTCCACAAAAGTGGACACAAACGTGTCCAGTCAAAAAAACCACACAACAGTGCACAGAAAACTGTCCCCTCGTGCACGTGTTCACATCACTACTGTGCACGACACGACACGACACAACCCTCGTGGTTGTGTCCCAAGGTTGACCTAGACTAGGGCTATCCAATGGACACCCTGTCCTGTGTCCAAGTCACGTGTACTCGACACAAAACGTGCGTGTCAGTGCTCAAAAACAGTGAAGAACTGCACAGGCAAAGCCCCATGCACGAGCTCGTGCGTGTCCGACACACCACGTGGGCTCGTGCCACTTGACACACGGGGTGACAGAAGTTGCCCCATGACGTGTGTCAAGTCTCACGTGTCGGGGAGTCGTGTCCTGGGCGCTGTGTCCCTCGATGAGCAGGGCATGCACAGTGCCCGCGCGCGCGTGTGCACGACAGCGTGTACACGTGCCCGACACGACTCGACACAGCACAAAAACTCGACACCAACCACAGAATCGTGTAAGCGAGGCAAAAATCTAATATCCTATTCAAACACATTCCAAAATTACACACGAAATGCCCATTGGGGCATTTCATCGAACACTTATCAGTGAACACTGATACGTGTCCAGAATGGACACGAAATGACACGAAATTTTAGGAAACCCTAGTCCTACAGTTTGGCTAGGGTTTGGGCAACCTAAAAATGATTTTTATAGAATTTTTAATGGGTTAGAGAAGGTTATACCTAGTGGTGCACCAAGCTCCAAAAACACACCAAAGAAGAGATCCTTTCAAGCTCCAAAACTCCTCAAATTGTGTGCCCCCTGTCAAATCTCAATCCCAACAGCAAGAAATCACTATTTAGAACCTATAGGAATTTACTAGATGGAAAAAGGAGCTAATTTGGATTTTCTATGAATTTGTGAAGTTGGAACATTACCTCTTTTCTAAACTTGATGAACCCTAATGAAAGAGGCTATCCCTAAAAATTTGGGAGGATATAAATAGGGGTGGGGATGAGTGTTGGCTGCCAATAAGTTAGGGTTAGGGTTTAGGATGAGGGGCTAAGGTTACTCCAACAATTTCTAGCTAATCTAAGGGCTCACATTCAAAGTAGCCCCTTTAACCTTTAGTCCAAAATATCTTTCTACAAAATATCTAGATATTTCACTAATGTAATTACTTTAATGAAACCCTCTAACTTAGTCTCTAGGATCATGATTAACAATCTAGATTAGGCTAACATCTAGGTCATGACTCAACAATTTAACTAACACATATTTAATTAATATAATTCACAAAATCACAAAAGTGTCAAAATGACTAAAATACCCCTAGGCTTAAAAGTAGAAAAATGAAATCCTAAACACATGATTAGGTCTCATTGGTCATGATTAGTCTTCTAGGTCATGTATGACTAATGTTACACTAGCAAAACACTAATTCACATTTCACTCAATTAAATAGTTTTAAATTAACTAAAAATCACCAAAAATCATATCATGACTAAAAATCAATATTTTAATGATTTAAAATGCAAAATTTCAATTTTACCCTTATTTTGGAAAAGTGGGTGTTACAGATAGAGATACCCATTTTACATCACATTTTTGGAAGAGCTTACATCATAGCTTGGGTACCAAGTTAAGATTTAGCACAGCTTACCATCCATAGACGGACGGGCAATCAGAAAGAACAATTCAGACTTTAGAAGACATGTTGCGAGCTTGTACGCTGGATTTTGGAGGATCTTGGGAGAGCCACCTACACTTGGTCGAGTTCTCATATAACAACAGTTATCAAGCCAGTATCCAGATGGCGCCATTTGAAGCACTATATGGTAAGAAGTGTAGGTCGCCACTAGCGTGGGACGATATTGGGGAGAGAAAGATGTTAGGCCCGGAGATGATTGTTCAGACAGTGGAAGTGATTAAAGGAGTTAGAGAGCGACTTCGAGTTGCGCAAGATCGGCATCGTTATTGGGCGGACCAGCATCGTAGGCCGTTAGAGTTTTCTGTTGGGGACCACGTGTTCTTGTGGATCTCACCTACCCGTGGGGTCATTAGGTTTGGCGTTCGCGGGAAGTTGAGTCCGCGGTACGTGGGCCCATTTGTTATCCTTGATAGGATAGGCGATGTTGCTTATCGTTTATCCCTTCCACCTTCGTTACGAGAGGTGCATGACGTGTTTCATGTATCTCAGTTGCGAAGGTATGTATCGGACCCAAGCCATGTCCTTGATAATTCTGAGCTGGTTGTTGGTACCAACCTGTCTTACGAGGAACAGCCTGTGTCTATTTTGGACCGAAGAGAGAAGATACTCAAGAACCGGACAATTAACCTTGTCCGGGTTGCTTGGGGTCATCACTCTTTAGCGGAGTCAACGTGGGAACGTGAGGATGATATCCGATCACGGTATCCGTACCTGTTTGACTCACAAGGTATATCTCTTTCTGTATACCTTGATTGTCTTAACTCCTCATACTTGTCACCTTATGAGTAGAATTGCTTGATGTCGTCGATAGTTAAACATAGATATGTTACTTGCTATTGGCATTGTAGAATAATTGCTACTCAAATTGCTTATACTTAGATTAGTTTAGCTTCGATGTTTCTATCCTGCTTGGATTTGAAATTCCGAAGACGAAATTTTTCTTAGGAGGGTAGAGATGTCACTTCCCGTTTCCGGAATACGTATTCTAAATACATGTACTGCTGGAACGTATTTATTTAATATTTATCATGTATTATTCTGTATTTAAATCCCTTTAATTTCATGTTAATTTATTTCCTGCAATTATTTTTCTGCATTTTACTTTCTGTATTTTATTCTCTGCTTTAGCTTTGCTATGGGTTCGGCTCAGATTGGTTTAATTATGTTGGTTCATTATGAACCGAAATAAACCCCCCACCTACCACCACTCCTTCATTTAAAGTCCATCTCCTTTCTCTCTCTTCATTACTTCACTATTACTCTTCTTCTTCCTCATAACTCTCCCACCAACCTAGGAGAGCAAGGCAAGTGCCAACTTGCTTCCTGATGGATCCCCATTATTATTGTTCCATCATTTTCCTTATTTGATTCTTAGTCTCTTTAGTACTTAGCATTTTCAATTTCCATGGCTTATTTGTTGTAGATCTAAGTTTGATGCATTTTCGGATTTCTTAGGTTTTAATCTAGTAATCTTTATTATCTTCAAGTTTTGATGGTTCCATGTTGTAGAGAATTTCGTTCTACCCAATTTTGACCTATGGAAGTCCATGTTTGGGCTTGGGATGAAGGATTTATGGAGCTTGGAAGCAATGGCTCCCATGGTTCTCTTCCATGGTTCTGTTCTCAAAAAATTCGGAGAAGAAGAACAGTTCCAGCCGCATGAAATCTTCATTTCCCACAGCCGCATGAATCTTCATTCCCACAGCGCATGAGATTGTTTATTTCCCAATCATTTCCCACAGCGCATGAGATTGTTTATTTCCCAACATTTCCCACAGCGCATGAGATTGTTTATTTCCCAATCCTTTCCCACAGCGCATGAGATTGTTTATTTCTCAATATTTTCCACAGCGCATGAGATTGTTTATTTTCCAACATTTCCCACAGCGCATGAGATTGTTTATTTCCCAATCCTTTCCCACAGCGCATGAGATTGTTTATTTCCCAACATTTCTCACAGCGCATGAGATTTATTTCCCACAGCCGCATTTCTCAGGCGCATGAGATTATTTATTTCCCAATCCTTTCCCACAGCGCATGAGATTGTTTATTTCCCAATCCTTTCCTACAGCGTATGAGATTGTTCATTTCCCAATTATTTCCCACAGCGCATGAGATTGTTTATTTCCCAACATTTCCCACAGCGCATGAGATTTATTTCCCACAGCCGCATTCCTCAGGCGCATGAGATTATTTATTTCCCAATCCTTTCCCACAGCGCATGAGATTATTTATTTTCCAATCATTTCCCACAGCGCATGAGATTATTTATTTCCCAATCATTTCCCACAGCGCATGAGATTATTTATTTCCCAATCATTATTTATCTCCCAATTTTATTTCCCGAATTTGGCATTAATTAACATTGATTGTTATCTTGATTAATTATTGATCATGCGTTCCTAGATGGAACTAAGAGACTGGCTAGTCGTCTTATTGAATTAAATGGAATAAGACACGTTTATATTAATTATGAACTATTGTAATCGATTGGCCGATCCCAAATATTGGCATACAGGCATATGCAGGCTTCAATTTATTTATTTCTCTACAAAAGCAGCATGTGTACTTTATGGTCAAGGCATGATTTATTCCGTGGTTAGTTTTGATTGTTGCATTACGCTATGTAAGACCTACAACCTAACCGGACGGGTATCGTTGTAGAGTTGGGCATATCGTACTTTGTACGGAAGTACTCATTCTGAATGACCATGATCCACGGCATGGAATTTCACTTAACATAGAAGCTACTAAGTTAAATAAAATAATGATTGCATGGAGAGTATGGATTTTCGAGTTCTTACATGGCAGCCCTCTTTGGGACTATTAGTGCCCGACAGGCCGGCTGGTTCCTACAGATACTACAAATCTGCCACACGGGCAGGGAGCGGTATCTGCTTATATTATTGTATATTGTATAATGATGACGGGCGTCCCGCTGGGACTCGTCTAATTCATGATTGGCGCAATTGATTGATTGGATAGACTAGCCTTGCTTGCCCATAGTAAGAACTGAGAAATCCTTATTGCATAATTCCAGGATAACTTGGGACTCACAGTAGTAAGCCGTAGGAGTTGGATGGCCGTTTAAGTTCATTTGTTTGTGTACTGTACCTACTCTATTAACTAACTAAGGTGATCAGAGTGTCGAGACATGACGGGCCAACCTCTCTCCTTGTTTGGTTGGGAGGTTGGTTCGAAGTGTCGTGACATTATGTGAATCCTAGTAGCAACCAGAGATCTATATATCCTATTCTCTTATTACTGGTTTTAACCCCTCATATCGTGCTTCCTTGCGGTACTTGCTATTAGAGGTCTAACCTCTCTGGTTTTGCATGGCCAGATTTAGAGCCGGTTCCCGAGGACTCAGCTTACTTCTACCTCCAAGATGGTCAATACTAAAGGAATGATCGTAGGAGGACTCGAGTGGGTTCCTTACTTCCCCGCTCGTTTTGTTACTTACTTTATATTTTGTCGTTTGGCACCGACATGTTAGTCGGATTGTCTTGTACTTACCTTTACATGATTGTAATTAAGTCAGACTGCAGCTGATAACAATTGTGTATATGTTGCTATATCATCTGGCTATGTTTTGTAAAGCCAGATCTCAAGAACATTTTGACTAAGCGTTTGGGACACCTTATTGCTTATTCTTAAATGTTCTCTGTTATTGCTTCTTGTTTGAATGATTGAGACAATAGATGTAAAGTGACCATAGCGAGACTCTCATGTAGTATGCACCCCCTTGTCTTTTAGACAGCATTGATCGTATTATATGGTATTTATCTACCCATAATACGTAGCTGGCTGAGTCATTCCCCCGCTCTCCTGTATTCTGGTTCTGGGGCGTGACACTAGCCTTGGGAATAATAACACTGTGATTGGGTTCACTTTTTTAACTGTAGAATTCACAATATTCATCCAATGGCTAAGGTAAATACTTGTTTAATGTCATTCATGTACATTTATTGTATGCCGTTCTAATTCATCTATTCATGCTTATGTGCCATGACTGTTCACACACATGATATTTGAGCATTATATTCATATTCTTGTTTACTTGTATCGTACAATGACTGTGTTCTGTTACTATGATTGTGTCATCGATGTGAGATTGGAATTATTGGAAAAAGTACACTTACTATACATATGGGCTATCCATCATGTCATGTTCTCTTATATCTTGGGAGAACGTCCTTTCTCATGTTACCGGATATCATACTGTACCGATCCACATGTTGAAAGTCGTACTTCCAAACACACACGAGCACATACGATATCATCTTGAGTTCTACCAATTCCTCTTACTGTTTGTTGTTGTAGGATTGATGGAACCTCTAGATGGGGGGTGTGAATAGAGTGTAGCGAAAGTAATATCCCCAGAAAATTAGTGCAGATAAAGGCAAATATAGACAAATAATTAAATACAGTAAGATAAAGCAGTAAGTAAATAGCGAGAAGAAAGTAATACGCAGACACCGAGATTTTATACTTGTATCCCTTTAAGAGGACTAGTCCAGTCTCGAGTACTCCTGCTCGATGTTAAATCCACTATTTGAAATAGAGATTGCACCGCATGCTTTACTCCGATGGACACGCCGACTTTTTATACCGTCGTATTTTAATCTGAAGCCCACGAACAAACTTTAACTCTGTTTGAAAAGCTTTTATACTCCAAGCTTGTACAACTCAAAAACTCCTAATCAGAAACCACTGACACTTAGAAGAATGGGAGTTATCTTGGAAATATGAAGATTAAAAAGCTCTTTGTAATAGAAAGGCTTAGAATGAATAGAGAAGATGAAGAATGAGATGAGTGAGTAAAATGTCAAATTTTTCTCTATTTATAGTAGTTTTGAACCAGACTTCGGGCAGAACTCAGTTAGGGAAAACGTTCAAATTTTTGAATGTTGGAGATCAAAAAGACTAGGAAATGATTCTGACCAGGAGTGATTCAAGGTGACCAATTTCGGTCCGAGTTCGGGGCGAACTCGGCCTGAGTTCGGCTACTTAGTTTTCAGGAAATTTGGTTCAGAAAAAAAAACTTTTGGATATTGGTTTCGTTTGGAAAAAGATATGTTTGTTTTCGTGAGGATAAAGTTCTAAATTCCAGTGATCCAAATCACAAAATAATCTAGACTCAATAAATGAAAAATATAGAATAAATGGTTTAAACTTTACTTTGACGAGCTCGGCTATGGTCTTCTGTAGTGTTCTTGCTTTACGTGTCAAAGTCGGAGTTTTTGGTCAATTATCGAAATCAGGTTGATTATGACACATGGGCCAACAATCTCCTCTATTTTGATAATTTGACAAAACTACGATTGATACTTAACAAAAGTTCACCTTGTTCGGAAGTAGGTTGGTATGGTACGGAAGTAGCTTGTCCATTGGTACATTAGCTTGATGATTGACTTGCTCCCCCGTAATAAATGACCAAGTCCTTTCCTTAAACATTGACATCTACCAAAACATATCTCAAACCAAACATTTTAGAGCAAACTACGATTGATACTTAATAAAATTTCACCTTGTTCTGAAGTAGGTTGGTACGGTACGGAAGTAGCTTGTCCATTAGTACATCAGGTTGCTGATTGACATGCTCCCCCACAATAAATGATAAAGTCCATTTGTTGAACATTGACATCTACCAAAACATATATCAAACCAAACATTTCAGAGCTACATGTATATGTATAAAAGTATTAAGTATCATAGAATTCTCCTCCGTTTGTCATATAATCAAAATAATATAATTAGGAATGTACTCAGCACAGATGAAAAATAGATAATGCATAAACTAGATAGTGCATAAATAGAACTGCATATAAAACTTAAATACATGGCAAATGGTCCCATAAAGTAGAAATGCAACTAATACAAGTCAAACTGAAAGAAAAAGTCACGCATAACTAGAAATGCTTTGAAAAAGCATTTTCTAAGACACGAAAACTAAAAAGCAACTAGAAAAATAGTGACTCAGTATCACCAGACATCATCCTCAGTCATCATCCTCATCATCATCAGCATCAACAGTCCGAGAGGGATTCTCGAACTCAGCAGTACGATGGGGATCATAGCGAGCAACAGTAGGGTCGAAGTATCGCCGAGCCTCCGGATCATCAATCCGATAACCAAGCTCTGAGGGGTCACGAACCATAGGAATGGGTCCACCAGGGTTGTGAGAAAAGTTGTAACTGAAGTCCCTCATGGTGTTAGTCATGACCTGGAATTATAGGGTGGTACGAAAATCCATGGATCGTAACTGATCCATCATCATGGCTTGAAGAGACTCAAGAGTGACACCTGTGGGAGAATGTGAAGAATGGGAACCAGCTGATGGATCAAAAACAGAAGGAGGTAGAGCTTGTACTGCTGGAGTGGGAGTGACTCGATGATGCACATGAAAATAAGCAGGTGGTGCATCGCGAGGGCAATCATCTAAGACGATGTTGAAATACTTAAAAATATACGGAAGATACATTACGTATAGAAGGTTTCACATTTTCTTGTGAAACCGTTCCATAGCAGTGATAAGAGTTCTAGGTAGACTGAATAGAATATGAAAGTGGAGATGATAAATAGCAAACAGCTGAAGATAGGTGATCTCATCGGTGGAAGTCTGTTTGGGAAGAATACTGGAAAAGACCATCCGATGTAAATCATAAAAATAATCGTTCATAAACTTTGGTCGAAGGTGACCTTTGGAACGAGGAAGGGGTTCACATAACGAGTCATGAAAAGAATCAATAGTGTGTTGGATGAAAATTGAACTTTGGTGATATCCACCAGTGCTTCCCCTTTTTTGGGAATATGAAGCATAGGAGCCAGATCATCGGCATCGAATTCAATATCTATCCTACCAACTTTTGATTTAACCATGCTGTTTGTGACAATTAGATTGCAATAAAACATGCATGCGAATAGCATTCTAATTGATAAGATAAGTGGATTGAACTAAATCTTCTAAGTCGAAGTGCTAAAAAAACAGATAAGTGATTTAGAAATAGCGTGAAGTTGATTGGTGTCCCCAAAAAAATTGTCCATTCGACAAAGTCGGAGAACCACTCGTTGGATGCATCAAGTAAGACAAAAATAAACTCATCAAAATAGTCACCATCCAGTTTGGCGGGACTAAAAAGAGAGAAAGAACCTTCCTCTTGAGCAGTGGAAGATGAAGCTTCTCCAACCTTTCTCTTCTTTTTGCACTC
The DNA here is from genome assembly GCA_029216955.1 of Iris pallida. Taxonomy (NCBI): domain Eukaryota; kingdom Viridiplantae; phylum Streptophyta; class Magnoliopsida; order Asparagales; family Iridaceae; genus Iris; species Iris pallida. The sequence goes on from JANAVB010037819.1 coordinate 8,908,253, forward strand.
GTGAGGAATTTTGGGATCCATTGAAAATTTGAATGTGAAGAGAAAAGAAGAGATATACCGAAATTGAGGAAATAAAGTGGAAGAGAACCTCGAGACAGCTCCAAATCCAAGTTTGTAGACCTTAGGATTCTTGGAAGAGGGATTTAGGGTGATTAGGGTTAGGATTTTGGGTGGCTTTTGCTACTGTTTGAAGGAGGAAGATGATGTTTGATGTAGGATTTTAAAGGGGAAACCCGACTATCTAGCTTCTGTTTGGATTTTTCCCTGACCAAGTTCGGCCTGAATTTGGCTAGAGCTCGGTCCGGGTTCGGTCACATGGTAATCTGAACAGACTTTGGGCTGTTTGATACAGGTTTTAACACTAATACCAAGTAAAATTTAAAATATTTGGTTTGAAGCCAAATAATTCATATTAATTAACCAAAATACACAAAATGTATCAAGTATTTTGGGTTAGCTGTAGGGGCCAGATTCCAGCTAGCGGTAGTCTGAAGACACTTGGCACTGTGTCGCTTAGATTTTCACATCTTTTTTGCCAGAAGGGCCCTTTCAGCTTATAACCAAAATACTTTCTACAGTTTTATGAATTCAAATCAAGTAATATATAATTATAAGACTTCAACTTCCAAAATTCTCAATTCTCTTCGTATAAAGTTAAAACGATCTTCAGCTAGGGGTTTAGCGATGATGTCAGCTAGTTGACGTTCTGTGTCGATATACTCTAAACAAATATCACCTTATAAAATATTCTCTAAGAAAATGATGTCTTATTTCTATGTATTTAGTGTGTGAGTGACAAATGGGATTCTTTGTGAGATTTATCGAGATAGTGTTATTATAGTAAATGGGGATGTAGTTGTAGGACAACCGATAGTCTTCCAAGGTTTGCTTCATCCATAAAATCAGGGCACAACAACGTCCTGCGGCTATATATTCAGCCTCGGTTGTTGATAATGCAACATAATATCAAGGTTTGCTTCAAGGTTTGCTTCATAAGCAAACTGAAAAGATAATATCTGGACGATTAGAAGTTAAATAAAGTAAACTACCAATCATACCTCTATACTGACGTACTTCAGTTGGTTTACCACTTTCATCCATATCAAGTTTGGTAGACGATGCCATAGCAACGTCCTGCGGCTATATATTCAGGGCACAACAATGTCCTGCGGCTATAAAATCAAGGTTTGCTTCATCCATAAAGTGGTAAACCAACTTAACGGCGCTCACATGTGATTCCTTAGGACAAGCTTGATATCGTGCACATAAGCAAACTGAAAACATAATATCTGGACGATTAGAAGTTAAATAAAGTAAACTACCAATCATACCTCTATACTTACGTACTTCAGTTGGTTTACCACTTTCATCCATATCAAGTTTGGTAGACGATGCCATAGGATTTTCGATTGGTTTGACATTGTCCATATCAAACTTCTTTAGCAGGTCCTTTGTATATTGGCTTGATTGATGAAAATTTCTTGTGAATTTTGTTTGATTTGTAGCCCAAGGAAGAAAGTTAGTCCTCCCATCATGCTCATTTCAAATTTACTCTACATACACTTAGCAAACTCATTACATAGTAGCTCATTTATTGATCCAAAAATAATATTATCTACATAGATCTGCACTAATAAAATATTCTTATCCATAGATTTTATTAAAAGAGTAGAATCAACCTTCCCTTTTGAAAAATCGTGTTCAAGTAAGAAGGAACTAAGGCACTCATACCATGCACGAGGTGCTTGTTTGAGGCCATAGAGAGCCTTACGAAGCTTGAATACGTGATTTGGTCTTTTGAAATATTCAAATCAAGGACGTTGTTTTACAAAAACTTCTACTTTTATAAAACCATTTAGAAAAGCGCTCTTGACATCCATTTAAAAAAGTTAAAAACCATGAAAACTTGCAAAAACACAAAACATACGAATATATTCTAGTCTAGCAACCGAAGCATATGTCTCATCGTAGTCAATGGCTTCTTTTTTATTAAGCCTTGAGCTACTAGACATGCGTTGTTGCGTGTGACTGAACCATTCTCATCTAATTTATTTCGGAAAACCCATTTGGTACCAATGACCGGGTGATCACTAGGTCTGGGAATAAGTTCCCGAACTTGATTCTGTTCGAATTGGTTTATTTCCTCTTGCATTGTAAAATCCAAAATTCATCATCAAAAGCTTCTTCAACATTCTTTGGTTCTATCTTAGAAATAAAAACTACATTACCAATAATATCTCTAGTGCTTGAACGAGTACTTACACCTTTGAATACATCACCTGTTATTAGTTCTTCTAGATGATTCGGGGTAAATCATAATCACTTTGACAGACTTTCCAGATATGAGGTTGGTGTATCTTTGGGTATTTTGCTTGAGGGAGTTCTATCTTCTTCATTATCACTGTCATTGTCACGTTGACAGTTCAACTCATCGAAGGTGACGTTTATTGATTCTTCAACAACAAGTAATCTTTTATTGAACACTCTGTATCGTTGCTCTTTGCAGCATATCCGAAAAATATTCCTTCATCAGTTTTCTCGTCAAATTTTCCTAAGTTGTTTTTAGTATTTAAGATAAAACATCTGCAACCAAACACTTTGAAGTAGTTGATATTAGGAGTTCTATTGAACCAAAATTTATAAGGAGTCTTTTTGGAGATTGGTCTAATGATAACTCCATTTAATACATGGCATGCTGTATAAACAGCTTCTGCCCAAAAATATCTTGGAAGATTATACTGGTCTCTGGCCATATCACCTAGAGTTCTATTCTTCCTCTCTACAATGCCATTCTGTTGAGGAGTTCTGGGGCAAAAGAATTTATGTGATAAACCATTTGAGTCACAAAATGTTTTAAAGTCATGGTTATCAAATTCTCCTCCATGATCACTTCGAATGCGAGTAATCATGAATCCTTTCCCATTTTGTACTTTCTTTACAAAAAAAATTCAGAAAAGGCCTTATTTTTATTTGCAAGAAAGTAAACCCAAGTATATCGTGAATAGTCATCAACTATTACGAAAGCGTATAGCTTAGTGCCAAGACTGACGACTCTACTTGGTCCAAATAAATCTACGTGTAGTAATTGAAGTGGTCTAGAGGTACTTACAGCATTTATTGATTTGAAAGTTGATCTGGATGCCTTGTTCTTTTCACACTCGGCACAGACTATATCTTTCTTGTAAGTAATATCATGTAAGTCTCTTACCAGTTTATTTGTGGATAATCTTGCAATAGTGTCCATATTTGCAAGTCCAAGATGCATATGCCATATATACCCAACTTTCGTTTTAAGATGTGTATAGATACTTTCCTGTACTAATAGTACTTTTTGGAAGATATAAAACATAAATGTTGGCCTCTTTTATTCACTCAAAAGAGTTTATTCTAGAAGAGTTATCATAAATGAAACATTTATCCCTAACAAAATTAATTCTGTAACCATGATCAGTTAATTGACTTATGCTCAGTAGGTTATGTTTTAATTCTGTTACTAAACATACGTCTTTAATAATAGGAGAGGGAGAAGTACCTATGTCGCTATTACCAATTATATATCCTTTTAAATTGTTTCCAAAGGAGACATAGCCTTCTTTCTTCATCGATAGAGTTGTAAACAAAGTATTGTCTGCCGTCATATGTTTGGAGCAACCACTATCGAGACACTACTAAAATATTGGTAATTAGCGATGAAAATATCCGTTGCTAAATACTATATTTTTGTCGCTAATGTAATTTACCGACAGATTACCGACCAAAACAGGATGTCGATAACTATAACATCGCTATGAAAATTCCGTCGGTAATCCGTCGGATTACTGATCGGAGTAGGAGGAGGGGGCGTCTGCTCGATGTAGGAGAAGGAGGGGGCGTTTGTTCGTTGTAGCTGGGCGGAGGGGGGGCTGTAGGGGGGCGGAGAGGGGGGCTGTAGGGGGTCGACGGAGAGGAGGGAGGCTGTAGGGGGGCAGAGGGGGGGGGGCTGTAGGGGGCGAGGGTTTGGGGTCGGCAGAGAGGAGGGTCAGCGGAGAGGAGGAGGCTGTAGGGGGCAGAGGGGGGCAGTAGAAGGGGGAAGAGAGGGGGGCTGTAGAAGAGGGGGTCAGGAGGAGGATTTCAGAGGACGAGAGGGGGTCGGAAGGAGGAGGACGCCGGAGGAGGAGGCCGGAGGACGATAGGGGTCGAAAAATTTTCGATTGGGGGGAAATTTTTGTTTGGGTGAAAATTTGAGAATGAAGAGGAAAGGTGCTGTATAACTTTTACAGTAGCTCAGCGACAAAATTTTTCGTCGCTAAGTAGTTGCTAGTATATTAGCGACAGACTACCGAAGGAATTAGTGGCATTTATTTATACTTTATTTTACATAATAAATTAGTAGATAGTTAGTCGGTAATCCATCGATAAATAGCGACCATTTTATTTCCGTCGGTAAGATCAGTCGGTAAAATATATTATTTTTGTAGTGAGAATCTATTTGCTTCTAGTGGGAGGAGAAACGTCCACCTAAAAGACAAGTTGAAGATGTAACCTTTGGTACCCACTTTCTTGAGGGCCAGATATGTTAGTTTTAGGAACCCAACATATATATTCATCTCTACTAGCTTCCTAATCCTACATCAATGTGACACATGTCCTCTTATACCACAGTAATGACTTGTAGCAGATATGTTTATGCTAGGTGGAGTTCGAAGATCATGTATGTGTGTTTTTGAAGATGAGTGTAACTTCCTGTGAGGAAATTTATACATAAATTCATGGGTTATAGAAGTTCTAGTAGTGTTGGATGTGCTATGTTTGTGTTTAGTTGTGTGATTCGTGTTCACTTGAGTTACATGCTTGATAACCTGTTTATCCAGTTTAATCTTTAACTTTTTAGAGACATCATAGTCTTTGTACTTGGCTGTGAGTGCATCTATCCTCAGAGCAGCAATATTGTACTTCTTCTTCTTTAATTTATAGAGATCATTGAGTTTTACATTATTTTAATTTCCTTTCTCAAGCTTCTCAAGAGTCATGTAATCTCAATTTCAAAGAAGAAATCACATCTGTGTTACTAGAAGAAGTTTTATCTCTTATATCTTCCAGTATTTGAGATTGCTTAGAGAATTCAGATTGAACTACTTTCAACTCTTTCTTAGCAAACTTATACATATCCATCATCTTCTTTTGATCTTCTAGTAGATCACTGAAGGCATCAGATAATTCATCAAAAGTAAATTGTTCAAAAAACAGGTTTATAGTTACCTTAGCATCTATAGCCATGAAGCATGGATTGGCTATGTTGCGAGGTCTTTCTTCTTCAAAAATCACTCGCCTCATTTTTACACCAGATGCTAGTATTGGCGTAGTTCCTTGTTGAAGTCCTTCCCTTGCTTTATTGATCGTATCTGCTTCCCTTTCTTATGACAGGATAGTCTTTCTTGATGTGACCTGTCTTCTTACAGTTGTAGCAGATTGGTTCTTTATCGTCTCTAAAATCTTTCTTCTTTTTATTAGACTTCTCATATTTCATGAATCTTCTGAAGTTTCTCGTCATAAGGGCCATTGCTCGTTGTCTGAGCTATCGTTCTCACTCTCGTCATCAGAATCTATCTTATGATGTGCCTTGATGCGATAGTCTTCTCCTTCATTGCTAGATCTTCGAATTCCTGAAGGTCCAGCTCATATGTCATAAGCTTCCCCATAATAGTTTCGAGAGTCATTGTAGTGAGATTGTTCCCTTCAATAATAGTCATCGCCTTAGAATTCCAGTTCTTGGTCAGCCCGCGAAGTACCTTTCGAATCTTTTCATGATTACTGTATTCTTTTCCAAGAGAAGATAGAGGATTAATAATATCTTAGAATCGAGTGAACATGTTTGTAATAGCCTTATTTTTTGAAGGCCTCATATTCTTGTGTAAGTTGTAAGATTTTGGATTCCTTCACCAGTGAAGTTCCTTCATGAGTTACCTCAAGAAGTTTCCAAACCTGGTGAGACGTGGCACATGTTGATACTCTATTAAACTCAGTTCTGTCTACTGCACAAAATAAAGCATTGATAGCTTTTGCATCAAGACTCGTTTGTTTCTTTTCATGATCAATATACTTGTCATATGGTTTTTCTGCCAGGTTTCCATCTACAATGATAGGTAGTGGTTTCTTGTAACCGTCAATGACAATTGACCATAAATCGAAATCAAGTGACTTGAGATAAAAGCTTACGTGTGTTTTCCAATACGTGTAGTTTGTACCATCAAATAGGGATGGACTATTTATGGACTGGCCTTCACCATTGCTAGTATAAAATAATACCATTTCACAAAGAGTTTTAGTCCTATTTAGAGAAACTTAGTTCTGATACCAATTGTGGGATCGTTGGCACCTCTAGGGGAGGGTAAATAGAGTGTAGGAAAGTAATATCCCAAAAAATTAGTGTAGGTAAAGGCAAATATAGACAGATAATTAAATGCAGTAAGATAAAGCAGTAAGTAAATTGGGAGAAGAAATCAATACGCAGACACCGAGATTTTATACAAGTATCCCTCTGAAAGGACTAGTCTAGTCTCGAGTACTCCTGCTTGATGTTAAATCCACTATTTGAAATAGAGATTACACTGCGTACTTTACTCCGAAGGACACGCCGACTTCTTACAACATCATGTTTTAATATGAAGCACACGAACAAACTTCAACTCTGTCTGAAAAGCTTTTATACTCCAAGCTTGTACAACTCGAATACTCCTAATCGGAAACCACCGACACTTAGATGAATGGGAGATGTCTTGGAAATATGAAGATTGAAAAGCCCTTTGTAATATGAAGGGTTAGAATTGTCACGCCCCGACCCAGAATCACCCGAATCATCGTCCTCGCAGGGGGCGTGATGCCGCACGAGCCTGGAGTTGCGCTCGTGCAAGGCAAGATGACAAGTTCTCAAATGGTTATCTTTTGATTCAATACGCTTTGGCATTTCAAGCCTCAACGCGTTCAAGCAACGCTTCGTCGCGAGCCATCCATTCCCTGCACCCTGCATGAAGCTTGTGGGGGATCAGTACGTTCGTCCTCGCATGTACTGATACAAAGATCTTCTTTCCAAATCGACATTGTTGTATTTATGTTGAATCATGCAACTTAGCTTACGATCTTGCTATGTTCTCCTTATGGTCAATTTTATTGCATATTCGAAAGCGTAAAGCATGTTAGCATGGCAAGCAAGTTATTCGAATTGAAATAGGAAATCAGACAAGCAATCTCGTGTTTGATTCATGGCGCGACTTCTTACCAAGTCGACGCACTCGCCCTTGCACCGACGCAAGGTGAATACGCCCCATTCCTTCCCTGTCATGTTATAAGTGCATCTCTAAGCAGGATCTATATGTGCGGGACACATACGTGCCTACACTTTCAATCAATCATTCCTTAGCTATATGAGGGTCTTGGCGTATCTTCGCAGGAATGGACTAAAGGAGTTCCTTACTTTCTTTTCTCTCATTCTTTTCTCGAATTTGGTTGGGTAGCCCGGCGTTTCACGGGTTGGGTTGCTATCCCAAACAACCGAAACGTTCCTGCTGTATACCATCATTTGCGGCTTTTCCCCATCTATAAGCGAGTGCTACTCGTCTTAAGGATGTGAGCCTACCAAAGATATCATTCCCTCCTAGGCCAAACGGTTCTGGGACGCTCCGATATTTAACCGTTTGAAGGAACACCCGTGCACGGGAGATAATCATATTTTTAGCACTCGTCCATTCCATTCGACCATGCAATGCCCTTATTATTCAAACAACCAACATAGTCTTGAGTCCGAGACTCAGACTTTATTATCTCGTATTTCTTTCGTTAACTTTCTAAGTTCTTACGTTTCATACTTCGTTTCAATGTCCAATGGCATTATTCCTCAACTCAATGCTCGTCAATCGAACGACCCGAGGGTTCCGAACACCTTTCGAGGCATCATGTCATATCCGACAGTTCCGCCACATTCATGCCACAACTGTATTCTTTTGCAACGAAGCCATCTTTTATGATCTCGTGCACATAGGCACGTTTCTGTAGAAGCATGGAAAATATTACTTTTAGTCCCACATCGGAAAGGAAAAGAAGAAATGGCTCACTCCATTCTATAAATAGAGCCCCCTTGCCTCCTTTAAAAAGGCACCAACTTCTCTTCCCTCGTTCCAACTTGGACTCTTTCTACTACGCACCTTCGGGTGCTAAGTCGAAGAAGTCTAGGGCAGTGCGGGCCCAACAAGCCCAGTCAACTGTCCAAGCTGTTTACCGTCAGCGGGAACCGTTAACTGTTATACGGGCCTCTGATGGAAAGTTGTACAGAATCGCCCGTGTCCAGTCCCCGACGGCAAATGGACATGATGGTTCTCAAGAGTCTTCCAACAATGATCGAGGGCAAGTACTTTTACTAGTCCCGTATCAGAGAGCAAACATGATACCTATGCATTCGTGTGCTCGGGATACCCGGGCCCACAAAGTGAGTGCAAAGGTTGATCGAAATATCCTTGACTTGAGAGATGTGATCCTTCACAAGCACAAGGAAAGAGAAGAAAACTTGGCGTACAAAGAGCCCTTCCATGGATGTCACTGCACTCAAGTCATTGTCAATTGCTGCTGCAACAAGACATCAGTACAAGAGGACCGACAGTCCGTCTTCAAAACGACTGCAGTACCAGGACCGCTCCTACAACAAAGCTCGGGGGAATCTCTATGCGGCCCAAAAACAACATGAAACTTTATGCGGTTCAAAACCTAGGGAGTTTCAGGCGGCTCAGAAATCCTGGAAGCTCCATGTGGCTCAGAAATCCTGGAAATTCCATGCGGCACAAAACATGGGGTTTCATGCGGCTCAAAATCCTTGAGAGCTCCATGCGGCCAGAAGACTTCATGCGGCTCGGAAAGAGCCATGCGGCCTTATGCGGTTTGAAATCGGCCTATACAGCTGGCCATAATTACTCTATACAGCTGACCATTAATGCCCTGACATAAAGCGACAGCTCTGACGTAAAGGTGAAATGATGGCTCTGACAAAAAGACGAGACGTGACATGCTTATAAAAAGACGAGAAAATCTGTATGATATCGACATAATTCATAAATTCCAAGAAAGTTCTTTATGCGAATCGCCTGTGTGGCCTTCATGCGGCTCAGTTGTGAGGCTACCCTCATGCGGCTCAGTTATGAGGCCACCCTCATGCGGCTCAGTTGTGAGGCCAGCCTCATGCGGCTCGGTTATGAGGCCACCCTCATGCGGCTCGGTTGTAAGGCCACCCTCATGCGGCTCAGTTGTGAGGCCACCCTCATGCGGCTCGGTTGTGAGGCTACCCTCATGCGGCTCGGTTGTGAGGCCACCCTCATGCGGCTCGGTTGTGAGGCCACCCTCATGCGGCTCAGTTATGAGGCCACCCTCATGTGGCTCAGTTATGAGGCCACCCTCATGCGGCTCAGTTATGAGGCCCCCCTCATACAGCTCGGTCGTGAGACCATTCTCATGCGGCTCAGTCATGGGGACCACTTTCATGCGGCTCGTCACAAAAATGGCGGTTGGGACACTTGGCATAAATTGACCAAATCTCAACAATACAGATTTATTGCAACCAACATAACAGCTCAGATTTATTGCAACTAATATATCATAATAGTCTAGATTTGTTGCAACAAACAGATAAAGATCGATCTTAACCAATCCCTAACTGCCCACTTCTCAAGGTACCGTTACAAGGATGTGGCCACATGGCTGCACACCCTACTCATCATCAATTCCTATAAATAGCAAGGTGCTATTCCCTTGTACACAGATGGACACACAGAGTAACATACGCACAAAGACACAGAGCGAGACAGAGCAACTCAGAGCAGTCCACACATCCGAGCAAGAGCATTTCTTCCCGGAGCCGAAGTTGCGTTCGATCGTCCAAGGAGTAGGGCAGAGTTGCCGTCACTCTCCCGAGCCTCTATCGTCACCCCCAGAAAAAACTAAATAATTATACTTAGATTGCTTTTTCAAGGTTTTGTTCCTAGGCTCTCTTTGTACGAGCGAGTTTGTATTGTGAAGTAAAAGTCCAGTCCTCCCATAAAACTGTTCTGTTCTTTTATAATCAATGGCAAACATGATGGCAACTCTGCTGGGGACTAACTTCTCCACTGTTGAGAAGTTGGTGACGCAATCGGACGCCGCTAAACTTGGCTCTACGTAACAGATGCTGGTTGTTCGCTTCGACCAACAAGCGTTTGAAGAGATGCTCTCCGAGGGGAGCACCAGCCCGATCCAGAAGCGCACCGCTCCAAAGAAGGCCCGCAGGGAATGGAGGCCCAAGACTTGCTCCTCCCCAAGCTCTGGAAGAGGCGTTCTCTGCTGCCCAAGACGGCGGAGAAGACTCCCATGCGGCCCCACTTCAGACCGCAGAGGACCCTGCTGTCCTCAAGTCCGGCAGAGGAAGGCCCATGCAGCCACCAACTCCTATGCGGTCCAGGAAGAAGTCGTATAAGGGTGCCAGCCGCATGAAGAAGGCTCATGCAGCCACCAATTCCAGCCGAATAAAGGCTCATACGGCCACCAAATCCAGCTGCATGAAGGCTCATGCGGCCACCAGATCCAGCCGCATGAATGATCATACGACAGCCAAATCCAGTCGCATGCAGACTGCTTATGCGGCAACAAATACTAGCCGCATGACTGCCTATGTGGCCGCCAATCCCAGCCGTAGGCCATCTGCTCCATGCGGCACGGGTTCTGTCTTTGACCGCCTCTCATGCGGTCCTGATCTCGGATGCTCCAATGTGAATGTGCCAGACTCTGTGCGGCACAACTTGGACTCTTCGTACTATGCACCCTCGAGCGCTAGAGAGAAGAAGGATAGGGCAGCGCGGGCTCGTCGAGCTCAGTCAGCTGTCCCAACCTCTGACCATCAGAGAGCTACGCTTACTGTTATGTGGGCCTCCGATGTAAAGTTATACCGAACCGATCATGTCCAGCCCCCGACGGCAAATGGACAAGGTGGTTCCCAAAAGTCTTCCAATCAAGGAGCAAACATGATACCAACACACTCGTGTGCTCGGGACCCCCGGGCCCATAAAACGAGTGTAAAAGTTGCTCGAGATGCACTTGACTTGCATGATATGATCCTTCACAAGCGTAAAGAAAGAGAAGAAAACTTGGCGTACAGAGAGTCCTTCCATGGACATCACTGCACTCAAGTCATTGTCAACTGCTGCTGCGACAAGGCAGTAGTACAAGAGGATCGGCAGACCGTCTTCCAACGACTGCAGCAGCCAGGACCGGTCCTGCAATAAAGCTCAGGAGGCGAAGCGCTTCCTTTCGCCTCCTGCAATTCTGCCCGGAAGGTCCCTACCGGCAAGGGAGGGAAGAAAATCAATGTCTCCAGCCCGATGATTTCAACCAACACGGCCAGAAAACTTTTATCAAAGAGGTTTTCTACGACCGTCGTAGGAGGAGTTTATCAGGGTACCAGCTCTAAGACGAAATCCTTGGCACTTGGAAGTTCGTCATCCTTGGGGCTAGCCGAAGCTGGGGGTAGCACTCCCCGGAACATCCACGATAATCTGGTGTTCCAAGAAGATGAACCAGGGGAGACAATTCCTACAATAGATGCAACAGACCCCGACGTTCCTGAACACGTCCACGGGTCCCAAGATCAGGCGACCTCCTATACAGGTGGTAGCACTTCCTCCGAGTCCGAGCCGGAGGAGAACATTCCCATGTACCCCGACGACTTCTCCGTACGAGAGTATGACTCGGAAAGCACATCTTCTACTGTTTCTTCCACTGCTCCACGTATGAGAACAGTATTCATGACTGACAATGATCAAGACGGTCCCAGTGACCGGCAGCGCCTCGACACTCTTGAGGCCATACTTCACAACATAGTGATGTCGGTGGAAGAAATCAAGGCGGCCCTACCGACTTTTTAGGGAAGGATGCCTGGTCAAACATGTTTGGGTCCCGCCGCCAATGCAGACTCAAACACAACCGTACCAACCCCGGGCGACAATCCACCTGGAATAATGGCTCCTACAGCTGCAGAAGAGGCTAGGGAGGCGAGAAGAGACGTCCAGGAGCTCCATATAATGTTTCACGTCCGAGAATCCTCTCAGGACCTCAGGATACCACAGTTGTATCCTGCTGCATGGAGAGGTGTCCCCTTCCCTCCATGTTAGAAACCATTCAATATCAATCCATATGACGGGAAGACCTCGGCGGGCCGGTATATGACCTACTTCGAGGTTACAACAGACCATATGCCGCATGACGATGCTATCCTCACGCGATTACTTATCGGGGCATTTGAGGGGTCGTGTTTGATTGGTACCGCAACCTGCCGGATAACTGCATCCATTCCTTTGCCGGTTTCAAACATATGTTCTTGGAAAGGTTCTATGAGGTAAAACGTGTCACGACCCGCACCCACTGTTTGGGTACGAGAACGTAACAACGCCCAGCCTACGCCGCAGTATCGACGGTAGAACGCTGGCCTAGGTCACAACATCTAACAATATAATGCTAAGCAGTATATACTCCCCGAATGGGGGTGACATAGCAGATACAGTCTCAATCACATCTAAGGTAGAGCATGATAAGGATAGATAAAACATAAAATCCAAAAGAGATACATGAGATAGAAGTCTAAGTGTCTAAGATACATAAACCCAGAAATACATCTCAAAACTCAAATACAGTAATACACAAAGTAAATAAAACTCCAGACAGAGGAAATAACTATCTAAACAACCTCTAAGTGTCTCCTCTAGGCTAGCAGGCAACCTCCAGGCTATCTGTAAAATTTATCAACAGGTCCAGTCAGGACAGGAGCGAGTACAGTACATCTCAACAGATCATAGCAGGTTAGAAAATATAATCATGTAGTAAAGTAAGATACAGGTACTTAAAGAAGTGCAGTATGTAAACAGAGAGAGAGCTGTAATAGAAATATCTACTATAAATAGAGACTAACAGTGGCTAATGATTCAGAGTACAATATAGACATGTAAATGGCATAGGAGATTCTGATAAGACACTATGGAAGAGATTCTGATAAGATACTACTTGGGTATTATTCACGTGTCTACTTCTACTCCCCCGTACCTCCAATAAATACACAAGGATCCAACCAAGTTATGTTATGATTCCACGCAAAGCCCCCGAAGGGTGATACATGGATGTCCCAAAAATGGGAATTCTAGAAGATTCTAGGACACCCAGTAAATGGGATAAGAGATTCTAGGAGACTCTGTGATCATAAGGGTATATGTCACAAGTGATCAAAGAACCTGTGAAGCATAGTGATACGACATGTAAGTGAAACGCACAGAACATGTAGTACCCGATGCTCCCTAAGTATAACATCTCAAGAAGGGATCCGTATAGTACCAATCCGTGTGACCAACGTGACAGTACAAGTAAGGTAATCTACTGCAGGAAATAATTCTAAGCAGGATATGAAATGATCAGAGAATGTACTCGCCTGATAACCTGAACAGCTGATAAGTTTAGGGGGGTCCAACTGAAGCCACAGAGTCCTATTTAAAGCAACACAGGTTACAAGGTGTTCAAGTTATAATAAATGAATCCACAAACAATCTATTTTATCCTAGGTTCTTCTAAGTCAAATTAACTCTAGGTCAACTCCGGTCAATAATTTAGTCAAACTAGGTCAAGCGTTGACTCACAGTTGACTTTTGGTCAATTGGTCAATTCTGGTCAAACAGGGTAAATTCTAGTCTATTTATTAAAGACATAAAGTGTACTTCGTTATCCGTACGTTGAAACTTACGACACATAAATCGAGATGAAATGATCAACGGTAAAGTTGATAATCTTATTATAGTGATCCACGTGTTCATCTTGTCAATTTCAGCGATGTGAGATCACTGGAATTGACTGAGCTCAGTTTTGTTGTACTAATCTCGAAATACGAACATTATAAGAATTAATTATTAATTAATTATAAAAAGGTTAAACTCAGAGAAACTATCGACAAACATTGTCGGACGATGAAATAAACATCGCCAACGTGTCAAGAATGGTCAAATTAGCTAGGATAGCCTACCCATCGGTCCAATTTGGACACAAGGGCAAAAAAGTAATTTTGGGCCAAAACGGTGTCCGTGTCGGAGCCATTCTGCACCGAAAAACGTGCAAAAAAATAAGTCTATAAAATATAACAAATTATATGTCCACGAAATAAAAATGACGATACGAACCCAACGATATCTCAAGAATTGGATTCCGTTGACCCGATCTCAATTTGGCCCGTTGACCAGAACTTGGAATTCCGATTTGCACGGAAAAGCGTGCCGGAGTCAAAGTTCTCAAAACTCAACAAACTACATATCAACGAGTCCAGAATGACGATATGAACTCAACGGTATATCCGAAATAGGATTTCGATGAGTCGATCTCAAAATGACCCGTTGACCCGGATATTGGTATCCGACTTGCACCGAAATGCGTGTCGGACCCAATGTCCACCAAAACCTAGCAAATTATATGTCAACGAGTCCAGAATGACGATACAAACTCAGCCGGCATCAAAAAGTTCCGTTGACCCAGAATGTGGGACCCACTTTGCACCGAAAAACGTGCCAGAGCCCATGTTCTCCAAAACTAACAAATTTTATATAAAAACATGCCAGAACGACGCCACGAGTCTAATGGTGGTGTCAGAAATAAAATCTGGAGTCCGTGTTCAAAAATGGAATTTTACAAGTTAGAAATTACGAATTCGGACGGCCAACTTTGGCGTCGAATTCAACCAATCAAACAAGCTCACAATGAAACGAATCTGGAGGGTAGTAAGAGGGTTATACCAGATTTGCACAGGAACTGGTAGCACGCCAAAAGGAGCTGCGGTGGAGGAGATACAAGGTGACGAAGTTGGCCCCGCAAAACTGTCCAAATTTAATATAATTTAAACGGTCAAATTGGTGGCCGATTTTGATGTATCAAACGATAAAATTAACGGACGAAAATTAACAGGGATGAAGGTGGATATACCGAGATTGTGACAGAGCGATGAAATCGCCAATCCAATGGTCGGATTTCCGTGAAAATGCGTGCGAAGTTGCTGCGACAGAAGGCAATTTCAGTCTCGTTCCTGAGCTCGTCACGACGGGACGTCGTGCAAAACGTACGAATCGCCTTGACGGCGCGTCCCGGAGGACGGTGGCCGTCAGGGGGCTACGCATCGGAGTTCGTCGGAGGATGGGAGGTGCCTACGGCGGTACGTTGCCGGCCACGGCGGTGCTGCACTGCCCGTACGCGCGCGCAAGGGGCGCTTCTACACACGTACGGCTGTGCTGTGCGCTGGCCGGGGCTCGCGCACCTATCCTGGCCGGCGGCGGCGGCCAGCGAGGCCATGGCGACTGTGGGTGCAGCCACGCGGCGGAGGCCGGTGACTGCGACGGCGGCGTGGTGGCTCGGGTTGGATAAATTAATGGAATGGTGGTGGTCGGTGGTGGAATGGTTGGTGATAAAGATGGAGGAGGGTTGCTGCGGTGGCCGACGGCCTGGAGAGGGTGGTGGACGGCCGTCGGAGGTGAGGTGTTGGTGGTCGGGGTTAATGGTGGGAGAGGGTGGTCGGTGTTGTTGAGCTGCTGTTGTTGTTTGAAGTTGTTGTTGGTGTGTGTTGTTGTATGAGTTTTTGTTTAGAATAAATTAAGGAAGGAGAGATAGAGGATAAGAGAGAGAGATAAAGTTGCTCTCCTAGAATTTAGGGCCGGTCTATGGCCAAGGGTGTGGGGGAAAGTTGGCTGCTATAAGGAGATTGAATGGAGGAGATTTAGTTAGGGAAAATCAATGGCTATGATGGAATATAGGAAAAATAGGTAATTCCAATAGGGATTTAATATCAAAAGAATTTCTATTAAATATAGAAAAATAGGTAGAATAGTACTCGATATTTTTGGGCAAGAAAATATGAGGGTGTCATGATGGAGAATAACATGGAGCTAGGCTGGACTCGGTGGAGCCGGATTGGGTCAAAATCGGACATTGAGCAATAATCGAATTAAAATTAAGCGTTGATGATCATGGGTAAATAAGTAGCACATGGGGATTCCAATAAATGGAACACAAGTGTCGGACGGGTAGTAGGCTCAATGTGGGCCATGTCCAT
Organism: Iris pallida; assembly: GCA_029216955.1. Taxonomy (NCBI): domain Eukaryota; kingdom Viridiplantae; phylum Streptophyta; class Magnoliopsida; order Asparagales; family Iridaceae; genus Iris; species Iris pallida. Next base: position 8,924,367 of record JANAVB010037819.1, read on the forward strand.
AGTTGGGGCTGACAGGTTTTGGTCGACAGGGGACCCACAAATTAAGTTGGAAGATAAATGTGACACCGTGGGGTGAAATAAAATCGGGTCACGTGTCGAAAAAGTTGTGCAAAGCAAATGGAGCACAAAATGACTTGTCTGAGTGGGACACGAAGGTCATAGGTGACGAGCATCTCGAGTAGATCATCAATGAGAAGTTGGTTTCAAGAAACTGACTGGTCTTGTGCTCCTAAATTAAAAGTCACGGTAACATGCTAATAATGATCAAGGAAGAGAGTGGGAAAATTAAGTAATGATCAAATGGTCTAAATCGACCCGAAGTTCAGCAGAGCAAAAAGAGCACAAGGGAACAAGTTTGAGTGGGACACTATATACCATCATGAAGGTAGTCCTGTCCACCCTAAAACTCGTGAAGAAGGTTTCCAGAGTTGAACATCCCTGACACTCTAAATATCAAAGGCACGAAAAAGTATACTTAAGGAAAAATAACAGAATAAATTATTTATCAAAACCAAATCAATCAGAAAATTAAAATAAAATAAAAAAAAATCAACCCAAAATTCAGGGTGCTCATAGGACAAGATGTGACAATGTCCATCCTCATGGATGTTGTTCAGGGAGAAAAAGAGCTGACGAGGAATTACATCGAGCGGTTTCGCCAAACCACGATGAAATTGCCCTCCGGCAATCGGACTCTTCTTTAATTGAGATTTACCAAAAGAGGCTGCTTCCCACAATCAGCCTGTGGATGGGCGAAGATCAATTTAAAGACTGGAAGGCCTTCATTATCAGCGCCACTAGCGCAGAAGCAAAATTGAAGAAGGCTCGCCAACTGGGGATGCATATCTCGGATGGAGAGGATAAGGGTAAATGCCCTAATACCAACAACAACAACGGCAAGTTCCTCAAGAAATATTATGTCTAAACGACATCTTTCAACTATCTCTCAGATTGTGAGTTATGTACCCTCTGGTACCGCTGAAGTTACACTCTGACCCCAAATCTCCCAGATTGTTGAGTTATGTACCCTTAGATACCACTGAACCTACTCTCTGACTAATCCGAATGAATCCATATCTCATCCCTTGGTCATATCTATGAACTTCCTGGCTTTTCTCCACCAAGAGTTTGCCACAAAATCTATTATCCGCATCACCAGTGCGCAGAAGGGTAATAGGTCAATAAAACTTATCATAATCTATTACCCGTACCACCAGTGCGCAGAAGGGTAATAGGTCCACAAAAGTTATCCTAATCTATTACCCGCACCACCAGTGCACAGAAGGGTAATAGGTCCATAAAAGTTATCCTATTCTATTACTCACACCGTCGGTGTACCAATGAGTAGTAGATCCACAAAATGTCATTCAAATCTATTACTCGTACTACCAGTGCACAAAAAGGGTAATTGGTCCACAAAATTTCCCAACGGGAAAAACAACTATGTCCATATTACCTCTGAGTTGTTTTTCCATCCATCACAAATAAATCACCCAATGCATAGAACTTCCATGTTGATAGCACCTCTGAGTTGTTCTGTGTATCCCCATTTGGCCTACTCCTACCATGTCTTCATTACCTCTGAGTAGGAAGGCTCTGTTTTGACCCATATTTACCATGTCCTCGTTACCTCTGAGTAAATATGTTGGTTTCCTCTCCACTTATTATCCGTACTCGCATCGCCAGTACACAAAAAGGGTAATAAGTCTACAAAAGTTATCCTAATCTATTACTCGCCATCGGTGTACCAATGAGTAGTAGATCCACAAAATATCATTCAAATCTATTACTCGCACTTCCAGTGCACAAAAAGGGTAATAGGTCCACAAAATTCCCCAACGGGAAAACAACCACATCCATATTACCTCTGAGTTGTTTTCCCGTCCATCACAAACAAACCACCCAATACATAGAACTTCCACATTGATAGCACCTCTGAGTTGTTCTGTGTATCCTCATTAGGCCCACTCCTGCCACGTCCTCATTACCTCTGAGTAGGAAAACTCCGTTGTAAAACCTCCATATTTACCACGTCCTCATTACCTCTGAGTAAATATGTTGGTTTTCTCTTCACTTATTGTCCGTACTCCAACCGCCAGTACACAAAAAGGATAATAGGTCCACAAATGTCCTCTGTTGACCACAAATGCTGTATTAGGTCCTCTAGTACATGCACCACTTCCATCAAAAACAAATCACCCCTTACGTAGAACTTCTATGTCCATATTACCTCTGAGTTGTTTTATGTATTCTTCGTTGAGTCCACTCCTGCCACGTCCTTATTACCTCTGAGTAGGAAAACTCCATTGTAAAACTCTCATATTTACCATGTCCTCATTACATCTGAGTAAGTATGTTGGTTTTCTCTCGACTTATTATCCGTACCAAAAACCAGGGTACGCCAAGGGTAATAGGCCCACAAATGTCCACAGTTGACCATAAATGTCTACAGTTGACCACAAATGTCCGTAGCTGACCACAAATGCTGTACTAGATCCTCCAGTACATGTACCTCTTTCCTCACCTTCACATGCCTCTGGACCCCAGTTGTTCCATGGCATTTTTTTGCCCAATACCAAGAACTTCCGTGTCCACCTTACCACGAAATTGTTCTATGTATCTATATTGAGCCTACCCCTACCATGTCCTCAGTACCTCTGAGTAGGAAGGTTCTATCATCAAACCTCATGTTTACCACGTTCAAGTAAATATGCTGGGTTTCTCTATCAAACTTATTATCCATACCTAAAACCAAGGTATGCCAAGGATAATAGGTCCACAAATGTCTTCTATTGACCACAAATGCTGTATTAGGTCCTCTAGTATATGCACCCCTTTTTTATAATCATTTGCTTCTGGAACCCAGTTGTTCCGTGGCATTTATTACCAGCTACGTAGAACTTTCACGTCCATATTACCTCTTAGTTGTTCTATGCATCCTTCATTGAGTCCACTCCCACCACGTCCTCATTGCCATCAACCCCATATTTACTATGTTCTTACTACCTCTGAGTAAATGTGATAGTTCCTTCTCTCAACTTATTATCTGTACCTAAAACCAAGGTATGCCAAGGATGATAAGTCCTATAAAATTTCCAGCAGAAGTATCCAAACCTATCACGTCCATGCTACCTCTGATAGGATTGCTACACCTAAACAACTCTACTTTCCATGCTTCTTATTCAAAGTATTCCAAATTTTCAATTTAGAAACTTTGAAGGGGGTCTTGTAGAAGCATAGAAAATATTACTTTTAGTCCAACATCGGAAAGGAGAAGACGAAAGGGCTCACTCCATTCAATAAATAGAGCCCCCTTGCCTCCTTTAAAAAGGGCACCAACTTCTCTTCCCTCATTCCAACTTGGACTCTTCCTACTACGCACCTTCGGGTGCTAAGTCGAAGAAGTCTAGGGCAGTGCGGGCCCACCAAGCCCAGTCAACTGTCCAAGCTGCTGACCGTCAGCGGGCACCGTTAACTGTTATACGGGACTCTGATGGAAAGTTGTACAGAACCGCCCGTGTCCAGCCCCCGGCGGCAAACGGACAGGGTGGTTCTCAAAAGTCTCCCAACAATGATCGAGGGCAAGTACTTTTACTAGCCCCGCATCAGGGAGTAAATATGATACCTACGAATTCGTGTGCTCGGGATACCCGGGCCCACAAAGTGAGTGCAAAGGTTGATCGAAATATCCTTGACTTGCGAGATGTGATCCTTCACAAGCATAAGAAAAGAGAAAAAAACTTAGCATAAAAAGAGTCCTTCCATGGACGTCACTGCACTCAAGTTATTGTCAATTATTGCTGCAACAAGACAGCAGTACAAGAGGACTGGCAGTTCATCTTCCAAACGACTGCCGTAGCCAGGACCGGTCCTAAAACAAAGCTCGGGAGAATCTATATGCGGCCCAAAACCAACATGAAACTTCATGCGGTTCAAAACCTAGGGAGTTTCATGCGGCTCAGAAATCCTGGAAGCTCCATGCGGCTCAGAAATCCTGGAAATTCCATGCAGCATAAAACTTGGGGTTTCATGCGGCTCAAAATCCTTGAGATCTCCATGCGGCCAGAAGACTTCATGCGGCTCGGAAAGAGCCACGCGGCCTTATGCGGTTCGAAATCGGCCTATACAGCTGGCCATAATTACTCTATACAGCTGGCCATTAATGCCCTAACACAAAGCGACAGCTCTGACGTAAAGGTGAAATGATGGCTCTGACATAAAAATGAGATGTGACATTCTTATAAAAAGACGAAAAATTCTGTATGATATCTGGCACAATTCATAAATTCCAAGAAAGTTCTTTATGCGGATCGCCTGTGTGGCCTTCATGCGGCTCAGTTGTGAGGCCACCCTCATGCGGCTCGGTTATGAGGCCACCCTCATGCGGCTCAGTTGTGAGGCCACCCTCTTGCGGCTCGGTAATGAGGCCAGCCTCATGTGGCTCAGTTGTGAGGCCACCTTCATGCGGCTCGATTATGACGCCACCCTCATGCGGCTCGGTTGTGAGGCCACCCTCATGCGGCTCGGTTGTGAGGCCACCCTCGTGCGACTCAGTTGTGAGGCCACCCTCATGCGGCTCAGTTATGAGGCCACCCTTATGCGGCTCGGTTGTGAGGCCACCCTCATGCGGTTCAGTTATGAGGCCACCCTCATGCGGCTCGGTCGTGAGACCATTCTCCTGCGGCTCAGTCATGGGGACCACTTTCATGCGGCTCGTCACAAAAATGGCGGTTGGAATACGTGGCAAAAATAGACCAAATCTCAACAATTTGAATTTATTGCAACCAACATAACAGCTCAGATTTATTGCAACTAACATATCATAACAGTCCAGATTTGTTGCAACAAACAGATAAAGATCAATCTTAACCAATCCCTAACAGTCCATTTCTCAATTTACCGTTATAAGGATGTCGCCACGTGGCTGCACACCCCACTCATCATGAATTCCTATAAATAGCAAGGTGCTATTCCCTTGTACACAGACGGACACACAGAGTAACATACACACAGAGACACAAAGCGAGACAGAGCAACTCAGAGCAGTCCACACATCCGAGCAAGAGCATTTCTTTTTCGGAGCCGAAGTTGCGTTCGATCGTCCAAGGAGTAAGGCAGAGTTACCGTCACTCTCCCGAGCCTCTATCGTCACCCCCCAGAAAAAACTAAACAATTGTACTTAGATTGCTTTTCCTAGGTTTTGTTCCTAGGCTCTCTTTGTACGAGCGAGTTTGTATTGTGAAGTAAAAGTCCAGTCCTCCCATAAAATTGTTCTATTCTTTTATAATCAGTGGCAAACAGTTTTGACCGTATTTCCATGTTCTATGTCTTAGTGTTCAATGTCCGTGGCTTGCGCGCTAGGGCGCTCGCCTATTATCTTTCAATGTTCTAGCCTTTCTAACTCGTGCGCGAAGGCACGGAATGGTTCGTACACTAAGGCACTCGCCGAATACAGTTATACCATGTTCTTGCGGCTTGCGCACCGAGGCGCTCGCCTTTACGATATCCAATGTTCCATAGCGACTCGTGCATATGATGTACGTTTTATTTTAATTGTTCTAACTTAGTGTTCGACTCACACTATGACTTATCTTTCGATCGGACCACGTCCGTGGCGTCGATAGATTAACTTAGCATTCAACGATATATTTTGACTTATCGCATGAAGGAGTAAAAAGAAGAGTCAATCCTCCCACCTTGAGTCGATACGCCTTCGTTGTTTCGCCAAGTCGATGCGGCTCGATTTCATAAATCTGTTGCACGACCACTCTCCCGACATAGCCATTCGAGCACTTCGTGCTTCATTGAACTATACGTCCAATTTGGCTTACCGTGCCCAAGTCTCAGCCCGTCGCAAGGCGACGATTTGCTTTCGTGGACCCCTTACTAAACAAGGTAAAACGTCGACCTCTAATATTTTCACGTCAACGTATAACCTGCACACAAACCTAACTAAAATCAATACTTTCATCGATTCAGACTTGCGCCTTGGTCGGTTCGATTTCTTAGAATCTTTGAGCCGTCTCAACGCACTCATCCTTCGGGACAACATGGCGCTTCGCATCGATTCAACTCGATGCATTCTTTGGGACAAGGCAATTCTTCGCATCGACTTAGTTCGATGCATTGCTCGGGACAATGTAACTCTCGTATCGTTCGTATCGAAATATTTCATTCGGTCTACGTGACTCATTGAGTCAATATTTCAGCGTAATGCGTCGTACGGAACGGGGCATTATAGAATATACCACTCAAAACAAGGTTCGTCCTCGAACCAAAACCAACACTCCGACTAAGTGTTTTATAGATCATATCACGATCTTGTCCCACCAATGTTGTTCAGTTTCACACTATCTCGCAAGCATTTCACTAACATTTCAAAGTCTTTCCTGCAGCTCGATATTAAATTTTGTGTACAACTCGATTTGGATCCGTACCTATATTCAAGGCGTCCCGAAGATATATGTATTTTGACCAAGTCCAGTCGTAGCAAATTGAAACAAAACTGACAGGTAAATTTCAATCCTATGCTTGCCATCTCGTACTCTCTATCGGACTTATCGTTAGCAATTATTCTCAAAATTTCATCGCATACGTATATTCGATACATACGTGATTCATTCAATAAAGTGACTGTACACGACATGATTCAAAAATCGCATTTCTTATTTCGTATGTTTCATCGGGACTATCAATTATATGCATCGCGTCAAGCCGTTGCGCATCCAATCACAACGATCCTTTGCAACGCCTTGCATTCGAAGTCGTCACCCAACTATTTCTGAAGTCTGGCAATGCAACTTAACTCGATACGATTTCTTTTGTTGACTTGCAAATGCATTAACATTCAGGACTACGTCCGCTAGGTGACTAACCTAGACACCGTGCTTAACTTCTCTCGACGTAACTCAAATTGACATTGCATAAAGGCCACAATCTATCCAGTTCAAAAGTTTACGTCAAGGCGATGGTGCTCAAGACAATGATCGCCTCGACACGAAGGTCTTTATGATGTACCTTACGTTCAATTTTCTAACGAGTAGGAATTCACTAGCCAAATTCCCAACTTATCCATCTCGCAACATCGAATGTAAGTTTCGATTCTCGTAAGCTCAATTGCGAGGTCAATCCGAATCTAACGACATGACTCATAAGTCATTCCCTTATCGTTCCCTCTCGTGTATAGCACGTTTCTCGCAATCGCCTACTCCTATCGTCAACATGCACCATGTTATATTTATTATCAGTGCAATCTCGTATTCGATATCGTATGGGTCAACTTATGGTCTACAACATTCAATTTGATTTAGCGGTCAAGTCTTCTAGGGTCAGCTGCCCCGAAGCTATGCTCGATAATTGTGGATCATCACTGAAGGACAATTTTCTGTAAACCATGCTATATCTTATTTCGGAGCCAAATCACGTTCCGACGATTTCTATACGACTATCCAATTCCGGACAAAACCATTTCTATCGACGCAACTGATGCGCAACTATCCTCCGAGTAAAGTCATGTACTACCGTCGATGGTTTTGCTATTCACGATGTATCTACTCGCATTGAGTTTGAGTCTATCTTATTTGCGATCGACAAACGAGATGCTATACGCATCGAACAATCGTCGATGACTTATAGTCTCGGCTAGATAAATCATGAAGTTCATGATCAACCAGTTCGTTCCTCCTCGTATTGTTGCTTACAAAACTTTGATAGCGCAAGGCGCACTCCATTTTGTATTCCCACATCGTGCTTACATTTCCTTACGTATCGATCTCGATACGTCGTATCAATTTCGATAGCGTAAGGGTCGACTTTGAATCCGTTTCAACGTCAACTTAACTCGCATCGAACACATCCAAGTTCATAACGAACTTTTTCATACGCATCAACTCATTTTCTGATTCGCCACATCCCGCTATACTTTGATCGCGTAACTGGGTTTTGCCGTAACGTAACCAACTATTTCTTAGGCATGATTACTCGCATCAACCAACTTTCTCATCGAAGTCGTACATCGTGCAATCCAATTATAATTTGCCTCGTCTAACATTTCTATCGAAATCGCAAGTCGTGCGATTCGATTCGCCTCGCCCAACATTTCTATCGAAATCGCAAGTCGTGCGATTCGATTCACCTCGCCCAACATTTCTATCGAGATCGCAAGTCGTACGACTCGTTTGTAAGTTCAAGTTTTCCTTTCCCGTCGATCCGATTATTGCTTCAAGGCATAATCGTTTCGCTAGTCTCGGTCGTCCAACCAACTTATAATATCCGTCCGACGTATCATTCATTGATATAGTCTCGCCTTATCTTCCCAACCAATTTTTGAAGAACACTTGCATCAATATACCGTCATACAAATTTCTAATCGAGTCTTGGTACTCTCCCGTCCGTTGTGGACAAACCTTCCGCAATTCTCACAACGCGTCGATGCAATTCATCGCACAAAGGGGTATACTATATACCACTCGAAATTGAGTCATTCATCGCATACGTGGTATGGCATATACCACTTGGAAATCAAGTCACTTCCCTCGTATTATACTTAGTATAAACCAATAATCTCTTCTGACTCACGATTTTCGCAGTGATCATGCTTGATCACAACCGTAACTTGATTAAATCGAACCCGATACAAATCGGTCAATGTTCTCGTTTGCTAACATAAGTTTGGTATGCAACCGAACGTTTCATTCTATCGATTTACGATTTCAGTTCCTTCCTGTTGCAACTTGTACAACGATTTATTTCCAATTTCTTTTGTACTCCGTGCAACGATTAATTTGATATGCATTGCACCACGTGCAAAATTTTTACTTTCGATATGCGCACATCGTGCAACGATTTATTTTCGACTTTCAAAGTCAATGCCCAAATCCGTTGAACACATTCGGTATTTGCTTATCACTTTCATTTTAATGCATATTCACAATTAACTCGTTGTACTTCGTGCATCATTTTATTTCTCATTCAACATGTTACATTGCAACAACATCTCAAATCGTATTTCACAATTTATTGTACTAGCAGCAACTAACATTTTTATGGTTCGTTGCATTCAATGCAATATACCCTTCGCGACTTTCTTAGCAAACATCATGTAATTTCCAAAACACATACGGCAAAATTACACGATTTGCATTAGACTTATTGTATGGAACATCCAGTACGGCATCGAGTAGAGTCAAGAGTGATTTCGATTGGTGGTGGACAACTTTTTAGAATTGAAACGAAGCGAGCGTCCAAAGAAAATTGAGCCTAGTGCTATGATACCAATCTGTCATGCCCCGACCTGGAATCACCCGAATCATCATCCTCACAGGGGGCGTGATGCCGCACGAGCCTGGAGTTGCACTCGTGCAAGGCAAGATGACAAGTTCTCAAATGGTTATCTTTTGATTCAATATTAACAACGAAAGAAAAATAGGGTATACGAAACAATTCTCTTTGTTGATATTGGAAACTGAGATTATAAAGGCTTTCGATAGCCTAACAATATATGCCAGATTGGCTACAACACTCAGGTTCTCTCTTTCCCACAAAGGATTTCACTATTCCATACATCATGCCTTCTATATCTCGGCCGCATCAATCCTGTTGCAAGTCCGAGCATCAAGCGATCGCACGCTTCAATACGCTTTGGCATTCCAAGCCTCAACGCGTTCAAGCAATGCTTCGCCGCGAGCCATCCATTTCCTGCACCCTGCATGAAGCTGGTGGGGGATCAGTACGTTCGTCCTCGCATGCACTAATGCAAAGATCTTCTTTCCAAACCGACATTGTAGTAATTATGTTGAATTATGCAACTTAGCTTATGATCTTGCTATGTTCTTTTTAGGGTCAATTTCATGGTATATTCGAAAGCGTAAAGCATGTTAGCATGGCAATCATGATATTCGAATTGAAATAGGAAATCAGAGAAGCAATCTCGTGTTTGATTCGTGGCACGACTTCTTACCAAGTCGATGCACTCGCCCTTGCACCGACGCAAGGTGAATACGCCCCGTTCCTTCCCTTTCATGTTATAAGTGCATCTCTAAATAGGATCTATGTGTGTGGGACACATACGTGCCTACACTTTCAATCTATCGTTCCTTAGCTATATGAGGGTCTTGGCGTATCCGTGCCAAAATGGACTAAAGGACTTCTTTACTTTCTTTTATCTCCTTTTTTTATCGAATTTGGTTGGGTAGCCCGGCATTTCACGGGTTGGGTTGCTATCCCAAACAACCGAAATATTTCCGCTGCATACCATCATTTGTGGCTTTTCCCCATCTATAAGGGAGTGCTACTCGTCTTAAGGATGTGCGCCTATCATAGATATCATTCCCTCCTAGGCCAAACGGTTCCGGGGCGCTCTAGTATTTAACCGTTCGAAGGAACACCCGTGCACGGGAGATAATCACATTTTTATCTCTCGTCCATTCCATTCGACCATGCAACGCCCTTATTATTCAAACAACCAAGTATAGTCTTGAGTTCGAGACTCAGATTTCATCATCTCGTATTTCTTCCGTTAACTTTCTATGTTCTTACGTTTCATACTTCGTTTCAATGTTCAATGGCATTATGCCTCAACTCAATGCTCGTCAATCGAACGACCCGAGGGTCCCGAACACCTTTCGAGGCATCATGTCATATCCGATAGTTCCGCCACATTCATGCCACAACTGTATTCTTTTGCAACGAAGCTATCTTTTATGATCTCGTACACGTAGGTATGTTTCGACCGTATTTCCATATTCTATGTCTTAGTGTTCAATGTCTATGGCTTGCGCGCTAGAGCGCTCGCCTATTGTCTTTTAATATTCTAGCCTTTCTAACTCGTGTGCGAAGGCACGGAATGGTTCATGCACTAAGGCACTCGCCGAATACAGTTATCCCATGTTCTTGCGGCTTACGCACCGAAGCGCTCGCCTTTACGATATCCAATGTTCCATAGCGACTCGTGCATATGATGCACGTTTCATTTCAATTGTTCTAATTTAGTGTTCGACTCACACTATGACTTATCTTTCGATCGGAACCACGTCCGTGGCGTCGATAGGTTAACCTAGCATACAACGATATATTTTGACTTATCGCATGAAGGAGTAAAAAGAAGGGTCAATCCTCCCACCTTGAGTCGGTACGCCTTCGTCGTTTCGCCGAGCCGATGCGGCTCGATTTTGTAACTCCGTTGCACGACCACTCTTCTAACTTAGCCATTCGAGCACTTCGTGCTTCATTGAACTAGACGTCCGATTTGGCTTACCGTGCCCAAGTCTCAGTCTATCGTAAGGCGACGATTTGCTTTCGCGGACCCCTTACTAAATAAGGCAAAACGTCGACCTCTAATATTTTTACGTCAACGTATAACCTGCACACGAAACCAACTAAAATAAATACTTGCATTGATTCGGAGTTGCACCTTGGTCGATTCGATTTCTTAGAATCTTCGAGCTGTCTCAACACACTCATCCTTCAGGGCAACGCGGCACTTCGCATCGATTCAACTCGATGCATTCTTTAGGACAAGGCAACTCTTCATATCGACTTAGTTCGATGCTTTGCTCGGGACAACGTAACTCTCGTATCAATTCGCATGGATACATTTTATTCGATCAACGTGACTCGTTGAGTCAACGTTTCAGCGTAATACGCCGTGCGGAACGGGGCGTTACAAGAATGAATAGAGAAGATGAAGCATGAGATGAGTGAGTAAAGTCTCAAATTCTTCTCTATTTATAGTATTTTTTGAACAAAAAGTTCGGACAGAACTCGGTTAGGGTAAACGTTCAAATTTTTGAACGTTGGAGATCAAAAAAACTAGGAAATGCTTCTGACCAGGAGTGATTCAAGGGGATCGATTTCGGTCCGAGTTTAGGGCAAACTCGGCCCGAGTTCGGCTACTTGTTTTTCAGGAAATTTGGTTCAGAAAAAAAACTTTTGGATATTGGTTTGATTGATATTGGTTTGGTTTGGAAAAAAAATAGCTTTTTTCGTGAGGATAAAGTTCTATATGCCAGTGATCCCACTCATAAAATAATCTAGACTCAATAAATAAAAAATACATAATAAATGGTAAAACTTTGCTTTTACGAGCTCGGTTGCAGTCTTATGTAGTCTTCTTGGTTTACATATCAAAGTTGGAGTTTTAGGTCAATTATCGAAATTAGGTTGATCATGACACATGGGCCAACAGTTACTCTTATTCTCATTTTATCTTTTACATATTTTTGTGTCCATTGTATATATTACTTTTGATGTCTCGCCCCAATTTCAAATACGTAAGACTAGGATATGTAACTACGCCAGTTGGTATATATACAAAGGCTACTCCAATATATGGAACTGATGAATATACACGTACCTTATATATGAACACCACCTCACAAAAGTGTGTGTATGTGTGTGTGTGTGTGTGTATCAGTCATAAGCAACATCTGTATCTCATCCACAAAAAAATAGAATGACTAATCAAATAGCATCAAAGAAATAAAATATGAAATAGTCCAAGAGAAACAAAATAGCCATTGGATATAATCCACTACAGCCAAGTTAAGAAGAATATACTTCTTCTTAATACTTATGTATTTCCTGCTTGATTATAACTGTAGTTTGTATCCTTTGTTGAGTTATTCCACCGATAGGGCTTCGACCAAGAAAATTCTACGAAGAATTGCTCCTAATGGATTTATATTATTAGTTTGGAGTTCGAAATAAAATAAAGACTCTTCTAAAAATTAGAAGAATTTCGAGATATAAGTTAATTTTGAAACCCAAAACTTCAGTATTGTACTAAACCATAACCTATATAGTTGTAAAATTGTTTTATGATTGTGTTATTGATTATTAGGCTATAAGAATGTTTTGGACACACTTTTGAATCACAAGAATTAGGATCATAGTAGAGTTAATGTATATACTATAATACGTTCTTAGTGTTTTATTTATATTATCTCTCTATCTGAATATCAAATCATTATTTTTCTGTCATATACTATTTTACTTTATTTATTTTATCGTTCTTAAAACGATGAATTATATGTCTTTGATGACCTAGTTTTTGTTCACTAGATGATGATGTGATACCATGAGAGATGTTACCTCTTTATAGCATGAACAGATCTAAACAATAATATAAGTCATGGAAAGATCAACAATTTTAGCTTTGTTTAGCTATAATTATATATATATAAATCTTTTTCAGAGAGATACATATGGGTTGTAACATCAAACAATGTGTTGTGTATAGATGCAAATATATTTAGGAATGCTTATTGTTTAGCATTGTCCATACTTTATCCTAGTACTTTACAAGCGACAATCGTGATAAGAATACATGAGTATTCGTATGGCAGGTAGCCTAAGATGTTAGTTACGTGCTCGACTTGTCGTATTCCGAGAGTGGGACATGACACTTCCAGATTTGTTTGACCCTAACCTTTTTAAATTGTTGTGGATTATTGACTTAGCCTTTGGTCCTTGGTACCTCCCTGTTAGTATTGACTGGACTAGAAAGACCTTATAGGTGGATTGTGTAATATAACTAGATAGGATTAATGTATTTTTTGGTTATGATGATTGAATAATAGAGGGTATGATTTTCGAGTCCAGATTAGATGTTCTTGACTGTCTAGTTTTTACAAGTATGATTGTAAGTAATTAGGCTCGTGGATTTACTATAGGTAAAATAATCTAATAAACTAGCACCTAAGATAGAGTAATACAATAGTAACTGCTATGGTTATATAATGAATGATGGGTGATATTTAGACATGATATAATCTAAATTCTAAGCTTAGATATAATATATTGTCATCTTTAATGTGTTGGAGGGGATGGGGTTCCCAACCTATGTGGAGAATACCGTGCGATGAGCGCCATCCGTGTATCGGAGAAGCTCGTGGAGTGCATCAATCGCCTATTTTGGAATATATATGCTAAGCAAATATATGATTTGATTTCTATATTCACTTTGATCATATATTTATTATTGGATCTTTCATATAATGGCTTTCCATATAATTAGACTTCCAATTATGGCAAGAAAAATATGATTGGATTTTCATTAAATATATAATTGATATATATTAGATTTTTCCATATATATTGGCCTTCTATATATAGATTTTCAAAATGGTATCTCTTATTCATGCAAAGGTTTATAAAAGGTTGATGCATGCAAGTTGAAAAACAACACACATAAAAGAAAAAAAAGAGAAGAAAGAAAAGGTGGCAAGAGTGCTTGTGCAACTTTAGGAAGGAGAAAGAAGGATTGGAGGCCGTTTTGGAGAAGGAGATCAATTTCGGGTATTTCTTGTTATCTTCTATCTTCATGATCGTAATCTGTTTTATGTCCCAGTAAATTATGGCGATCCGTGTTGGATCGGGATGAGATTGTAGAGGGTGTATTCTCTTTATTTCATTAGTGGAGGTTCTACAAGGTTGGACTCCGATCGTCCCGTAGTTTTTCCCGTAAGGGTTTTCTAAATAAAAATATCTGTGTCTGTGATTTGTGTTGGCATTTTTAGTTTATGTGTTTTTTGCTTGATTCTTTCACAATATTTTTTGGTTTGGGGGAATGGTTTTTGTGCTTCGTTCCCAATAGAGTGGTATCAGAGCCAGATTCCAGAGAGGTGTCAGAAGTTGACAGTCAAATCAGAAAGTAGAAATGGACGCGAAGCTAGTGCACATGGTAAACCTGAATGGTACTAACTATCTTTATTGGAGGAGCAAGATGAAGGATTTGCTATTCGTCAAGAAACTGCATCTTTCAGTATTTGCATCTGAGAAGCCCAGTGACAAATTCGATGAAGAATGGAACTTCAAGCATACTGTAGGTACATGCGACAGTTTGCTGACGAGAACGTGTACAACCATATTGCCAAAATTGAGCATACAAGGAAACTGTGGGATAAGATGGAAACTTTGTATGCGAGGAAGATCGGGGTGAATAAATTATTCGGGATCCAGATGATGATGGGTTTGTGATACAAAGATGGTGCGTTCATTACGAATCACTTGAGTGAGTACCAGGGCGTGGTTGACTAGATATCCTCGATGGGATTCAAGTTCGACGATAAGGTTTGGGGCTTTAGTTGATGTGTACATTGCCAGATGCGTGGGAAACCGTATAAGTGTCTACGATCGCTTCTACCCCCGAAGGCATGGTCAGTCTAGATTTTACCAAAAGCGGATACTGAATGAAGAGATGCAGAGACGTTCTCAGGGCACTTCATCCACATCCTACTCGGAGGCGCTAGTTTCAGAAAGCCACGAAAGAAGCAAAAGTAGGGGTCCATGCGGTGGCAGAGACAAGAGCATGGGCAAGTCCAAGAATCGGTACGAGGACTCGAATTATTACCATTATGGCAAGAAGGGCCACATTGAGCGAAACTGTTTCGCTTGGAAGAGAGAGAAGAATGGCGACAAGAGGAAGCAAAGTGAGAACACTACAACGATGGTCTCTGCACATGGAGGCGATATGACCATCATAGGTGATGAGGTTGTCATGAACCTCACCTGGCGATGATAATTCTTGGCTGGTGGACTCACGTGCTTCAGTACATGTATCTCACAATACGGCAGTATTTGCCACTTACACAATAAGCGACTGTAGCGTGTTAAAGATGGGTAACAAAGATTTGTCAAAGATGGTTGCCATTCGAGATGTGCATTTGAGGACGAAGATGGGTGCAGTTCTTGTTCTTAAAGATGTCGGTCATGTTTCTGACATCCGTTTCAATCTGGTATCAGTTGGAAGGTTGTATGATGAGGGTTTCTTCAATATCTTCGGAAATAGTCAGTAGAAGATTTCCAGAGGTTCGATGGTGATTGCCAGAGGAAGCAAGAAGTCTAGACTCTACTATATGGAGGGGATCGCATGGAGGCATAGAAGGTGAATACAGTTAGCGATGCGTCTGTCGAGTTGTGGCACAGGCGATTCAGCCATATCAGCGAGAAAGGGATGAGCTACTTGGTGAATAGAAAGGTGATTACAGGGCTAAAGTCTACAAAATTGGAGCAGTGCATGCATTATTTGACGGGAAAGCAAAATATGGTATCTTTTCAAAGTCACCCAAGTTCGAGGAAGCCGACATTGCTCGAGTTGATTCACTCGGATATCTACGGTCCAATAAAGGTAAAGTCCATTACTGGTGCTTCTTATTTTGTGACGTTTATTAATGACTGTTCGAGGAAGATTTGGGTATATTCCTTAAAGACCAAGGATCATGTGATGCCCACTTTCAAAGAGTTTTTGGCCTTTTGTTGAAAGAGAGACGGAAAAAAAGCTACTATATGTTCGGTCCGACAATGGTAGAAAATAAATCGATCCTTTGATGCTTATTGCAAAGAGCAAGAGATACGACACCAGAAAACTCCACCAAAGATACTGCAGCTCAACCGTGTAGCGAAACACATGAACATGACACTGATAGAGAGAGTACAATATTTGCTATCAGAAGCAAACTTGCCGGGCAGCTATTGGGGTAAGGTAATTTACACATTTTCTTATACTATTAACTTATCTCCTAGTGCTCCTTTACAAGATGATATGCCTGACAAAGTATGGTATGACAAAGAGCTGTCATATAATCACCTGCGAGTATTTGGTTGTAAGGGCTTTGTGCATGTACCAAAGGATGAGAGATCCAAACTTGAGTTGAAGACGAGGCGGTACGTCTTTGTTGGCTATGGTCAGGATGAGTTTGGCTATAGACTCTATGACCCCATAGGAAGAAAGCTCTACAGAAGCAGGGACGTGGTATTCGTCAAAGATCAGACCATGACCAACACCCAGGATTCCGAGATGCCTTCTGAGGCTAAGGAATTGCCTGAGTTAGAGTCATTTTGCTCCGAGCATTTTTTAAAGGATATCACAGAGGATCAAGTGATGGGGGGAGCCAGTACATGGAGTTCCTCCCAAACTTGATCATCAGCCTGCTGATGGTGGTCAAGGTAACCCTCAGGGGGATGAACATACCGGTAAGGCAGTTCATGAAGGGAAGGAGGCTGTTGGTATACAACCAGCAATAGTGGTTCCGTTGAGGAGGAGCAACAGAGAGCATCGACCATCTACGAGGTACTCACTGGATGAGTATGTGCTACTGACTGACGAAGGAAAGCTTAAAAGTTTTAGAAAGGCTATGGATAACGAATATAGGCAGAAATGGATAGAGGCTATGCAGGAGGAGATGAGTTCCTTACAAGCCAACTCCACTTATGATCTGGTACAGTTGTAAAAGGAAAAGAAGGCTTTAAGAAATTGATGGGTGTTCAGAGTAAAGCAGACAGATTATGCTACTCGCCCTCGATACAAAGCGATGTTGGTAGTTAAAGACTACGGCCAGCAGAAGGGCATAGATTAGATGAGATCCTTTTGTCCGTCATCAAACAGTCATCTATTCAGGTGGTGCTAGCATTAGCAGCTAGTTTCGACTTGGAGGTCGAGCAGATAGACGTGAAGACGGTATTACTCTACGGTAATCTTGAGAAGAAGTTGTACATGGAGCAGCCAAAGGGACTTTATTGGAAGGGAAATCACACTTGGTCTGTCGGTTGAGGAAGAGCTTGTATGGTCTGAAGCAGGCTCCGAGGTAGTGGTACATGAAGTTTGAGTCATTTATGAGGGAGTATGGTTATGCACCAACGACATTGGATCACTGTGTATTTATCAGATACTTTGTCGTGGGTGATATTATCATTTTATTGCTCTATGTTGATGATATGCTACTGGTGGGTCGAAATACGACTAGGATAGTGGAGTTGAAGCTGCTACACTTGTACAAAAGAAGTACACTCATCGGGTACTTCAGCATTTCGGGATGGATTGGTCGAAGAAAGTGAGTAACCCCTGCGGCTCACTTTACGTTCGATGAGGAGCAGTGTCCATCTACCGAGAACAAGAAGGAAGTTATGGAGCTGGTTCCATATGATTCAGCTGTGGGGAGTCTCATATATGCTATGGTGTGCACAAGGCCAGCTATCGCTCACGTTATTGGCATAGTTAGCAGGTATCTTTCTAAACTTGGAAGGGTACATTGGAGTGCGGTCAAGTGGATCCTCTAATACGTTCAGGGTACTGCCGATTGGAGACTTTCTTTTGGTGGTGACGAGCCAAAGCTAGTTGGGTATACCGATGCTAATATGGCTGGAGATGTAGACACGAGGCTATCGACTTCGGGATATGTGATGATGTTTACTGGTAGAGTAGAATCACGACAGTTGCGGTTGCAGAAGTGTGTTGTCTTGTCAATGACATAGGCAGAGTATATTACAACGACGAATGCTTACAAGGAGTTGCTGTGGATGAGGAAGTTGCTTCAGGAAGTAAGAGTAAAGTAAGAGCAGTATACTTTGCTTTGCGATAGCCAAAGTGTCATTCACCTTGTGAAGAACCAGATATTTCATAGTCGGTCCAAGCATATTGTGACTCGGTACCATTGAATACGAGATGTGGTTGGGAAGAAGGATGCGACGCTTGAGAGGTCAATACATATGACAATGGAGCGGACATGCTCACGAAGGTTCTACCAAGGAAAAAGTTTGAGTACTGTAGAAGGATCATCGGGATGACGAGTTTCTCCACCTAGTTGTGAAGAGAAGATTTGTTGGAGTGGGTGGTGTTCCCAACTTATGTGGAGAAAACTCCAGAGTGCGACGAGCTCCATCCGTGTGTCGGAAAAGCTTTGAGAGTGCATCGATCGCCTATTTTGGAACATACACTACAAAAAGGCCTTTAGCGACGGCGGGATCCGTCGCTAAAAGTCATTTTTTCGTCGCTAAAGCCAAATAGCGACATATCAGCGACTGAAATGGTTTGTTGGGAAATCGCGTGTCATTAATTTAAATCAGTCGCTAGTTTGTCGAAATAGTGACTGATTCATGACGCATTTAGCGACACACTATTTATTGGAAAATACGACGTATTAGCGACTGGAAACTCTGTCGCTATAGTTACCGACGAACTACCGACGTCGCAGCGACATAATTCAGCATGAGAGTAGCGACGGGCTAGCGATAGAAAATTACGTCGCTAAGATATTTTCCGATACGCTTTTGGTGTCGGACAGGAATATAGCGACGGAATAGTAAGTGAAGCTTACATCGCTATTCAGTCGTTATACTGGAATATAATATTTTTTCGAACCTTAGCGACAGAAACTACAGTCACTATTCCGTCGGTAGCCTGCAAAGTAAATTTTTCCAGGCATGTAGCGACAGAAAAATCGTCGCTGTTCCGTCGCTAGCCTGCAATGTTCCAGGTTTTCTGTCGCCGTTCCGTCGTCGTTCCGTCGCCATTCCATCGCTAAATACAATATTGCATGTCAGTATTTGTGTTTCCTGCACTCCACATCTCTGTCGACAGTTACACACACAATATAGTCATATAAACAGTTTCCAAATACAATATTAGTATTCGTGTTTCCAATAGTCCTTATCCCTGTCGACAGTTTTACAGTAGGCACACGTATCAGTATTTGTGTTTCCTGCAAATTCTCAGTTTCATGCACACGTATCCCAAATATTTTAATACAATACATACACACATATCCAAAATTAGCTTCATACACACATACGAATAATGTTTTAATATAAGAAATATTAATACACATATCCAAAATGTTTTAATACAAGAAAGTACTGGTACAATAAATCTAGGTCGTCGGGCGTGATGGAAACCTCTCGGCGGGCATGATGAAGACCTCTCGGCGGACTTAATGAAGATCCAAGCTGCAAACGTGAACGTCGACCTCTCGGCGCCATAAAAAATTTGAAAGAAATAATAAGTGATGATGTGTTAAAAATAAAAACTACTGTCATGTCATTATACTAATGGAACTCGTATATTAAATTAAAACGTACGTACTAGTCTGATTCATTTTCCCAAGAGTCTTCTGAATCATCGCTTGATTTCGAAGTGTCTTCTTCTGCTTCTTTATTTTTACTATCACTATGATCTTCATCTTCATCTTCCAATACTTCTTTCTCAATATCTTCCAATTCTTCATTAATGTTAACCTTCATAACGTTATCTACCGCAACCTCCATATCTTCTAAATCCTCTTCCTCAACACCAGCCAAACTTATATATGTTGGTTGAGGCTTGACCACCTCTTCCTCTTGGTAGGCTACATCCCCAACATTATATGTATTTCTTTCTTTGGTTTTGCATACAGCCCACCAATCCAGGGTATTGCGCCGTCGGCTAGGATAACTCGTATAGTACACTTGAACGGTTTGACTAGCCAACACAAATGGTTCAAAACCTCCATATCTTTTTCCATGTTTTATATCAACAAAGCCAAATTGTTTGTCAATCTTCCATCCTTGCTTGGGTGTTGTGTCGAACCAATGACATTTAAAAAGCATAATCTTCGTATCAACAGAATATTCAATCTATACGATATCTCTTAGAACACCGTAGTAGTCGAATTCGGGATCGGCATCGTAGACTGAGGCTCTGACAAAAACTCTCAAATTTTTGGTGTAATTAGCCTCCTCATCGACAAATGAATGATTGATAGGCTTATCAGTAGTTCTAAAGTTAAGGCCATTGATTGTATATCCGCTCCAACACTTTGCCTTCTTGCTCGGTCCAATAGCAATTGCTCTTAGCCCTTTGTTCTGTGACTGTGTACCAGGACGAAAGACCTAGTGTGGGTAGTATCAGAAAAGTCTTTAGACAAATTGTGGGTAGTAACATATCGAATTTAGAATGGCTAATGATTATAATCCTTACATAATTTCGGAACCACGACGAAAACTTTATATCGACCTCTCTAGCAAGATCATCATCATCAATATCAGGTCTTTCCATTCTAACCTCAGCTCTAAAAGTACTGTAATAATAGGGAGAAACGTTAGCACACTTCTAAATATCAAATTTAGAATGACTAAATGGTGTCGCTTACTTTTCAATATCTTCCATCTCTTGGATGCCGCTATTGAGGCATATATACCGATGTGCAGCTTCAAACTCATCGTCATCTAACCACCGTAATTTAGTCGCACTTATCGGCTTGCCCCCCCACATTGAAGATTGTACGGATTCCTTCGTTCGGTGCATTAATATTACCTTCATCATTCCTCGGCGCTCTATTTTGATTTGTTCGGACATGAGTATCGAAGTAGATCGAACAGAAGTTAGAAACCTCCTTAATGATGTATGCTTCGCATATTGAAGCTTCTACATGAGCCTTATTGCCCACTTTCTTCTTCAGGTGACCTAGATATCTATAAGAAATATATTGAATATTAGAATTATTTAGATAAAAAAATTACAAATTAAAAGATTATTTTATACCTCTCAAATGGGTACATCCATCGATAATGGACGGGAGCACCGACACGTGCTTCGTATGCAAGATGAATCAGCAAATGTTCCATGCTATCAAAGAAGCCGGGAGGGAACACCATTTCTAACTTGCACAATGTCACTACAATTTTCTCCTCAAGTTCTAGCATATGTTGCACCATCAACTTACTTGAACACAAATCTCTAAAGAAGATAGATAACTCGGCCAGCGGAGTCCACACATGAGAAGGTAGCATCTCTTTGAAAGCGATAGGAAGTAATCGCTCCATGAAAATGTGACAATCATGACTCTTCATCCCTATCAACCTGCGTTCGTTGAGCTCGACACATCTCGCCAGATTCGATACGTAACCGTCAGGAAATTTTAGCTTTGAAATCCATTTACATATTATCAGTTTATCATCTCTACTCAATATAAATGGTGCTGGAGGCTTCACCTAGTTACCATTGGACCTTTGTGGCAGATACAACTCTGGGCGCTTGCAAATAATTTCTAAGTCCTTCCTTGTTTTAATATTGTCTTTTATTTTTCCCTTAATATCCATCACAGTATTAAATATGTTGTCAAATATATTTTTAATATGCATCACATCAAGATTATTTCTTATGAGATTGTTCAGCCAATAAGGCAAATCCCAAAAGATACTCCGTTTCATCCAATTGTGATGTTGTTCGAAGCCTTCAATGTGATGGCCCGATCCCGAATTTTCCATAATAGTCGATAAATCTCGAACCTCTTCCCAAACTACATCTTCCGTTAATCTCAATCGGGGAAGAGATACTTCCATTTACCAGCCCTGAAGTCATCTCTGTTCCTTCTCCACGAATGTGACGAAGGAAGAAACAGGCGGTGGCAATAAAAAAATACGCCTTTCCTCCATTCTGAAGGCGGAATGCCTTACTCTTCCTCATGCATATCGGAGTGACATAATACCATGAGTACTCCACCCCGATAACATCCCGTGAGCTGGAAAATCGTTGATGGTCTACATGAGCATCGCCCTCATCTGAAAGTTCTGCTCCATCTATATATCAAACGTTTGGACGCTAAACTGCCATAATTGTTTCAACTCGTCCACCAACGGTTGCAAGTAGATATCAATATTCTTTTTTGGATTTCTTGGACTGGGTATGATAAGTGTGAGGAACATGTAAGGAGTTTTCAGGCACATCCACGGTGGTAGATTGTACGAGGTCAAAATCATCGGCCAACAAGAGTTTTGCGTCCCCGACTGTCCGAATGGAGTGAATCCATCAGAACATAAAGCCAATCGAACATTCCTAGACTCCGCAGCAAAATCAGGATGACACCGATCAAAATGCTTCCATGCTTCTGCATCAACAGGATGAGATAATTCTCCTTCATCCATCTTCCGTTCTTTGTTATGCCATGTCATGTGTTGTGCAGTATTTACAGACATATACATCCTCTGCAGCCTTTTGTGATTGGCAAGCACTGTATGTACTTGTACGGGCGCATCCGCATCCGGGCAATTGATTTTCCTTTGCCTCGAATTGGCTTGTACCGGTACTCGTCACAGAAAATGCATTTGTGTTTATCATTGTTCTCCTTGTAGTATAGCATGCAACCATTTCGACAGCAGCCTATCTTCTGGTAGCCCAATTTAAGTTTCTACA
The DNA here is from genome assembly GCA_029216955.1 of Iris pallida. Classification (NCBI taxonomy): domain Eukaryota; kingdom Viridiplantae; phylum Streptophyta; class Magnoliopsida; order Asparagales; family Iridaceae; genus Iris; species Iris pallida. Next base: position 8,947,309 of record JANAVB010037819.1, read on the forward strand.
TCATCATCTTCGACTTGTAGAAGCTTTCAGGCAAATCATTTGATCCTTTTGGCAATAACTCTCTTACAAGCTGAATTTTCCGGTCATAGTATTCTTGCGGTAAGTTAAAATCAGATTTAAGGTTCAACTTCCGCATCACCACCGACAATACCGAGTGAGAATCACAACCCGGATATAATGGAGTATCAGCATGCTTGAACATATCGTAGAACTCCTTTGCATCAGGATTCATATCCTCACGTGCCACAGCAAAATCTAATACCATCTCACGTGCCAAGTTTGTTGGTTGCCGATATTCAAAATGATTTCCGAGAGTAGAATCTCTCACCTCGGTATTGAAGAAGGACTGAGATTACGAAACTAGAGATTCTTCTTGATTAATCCATACGTTGTAGTTCGACATGAAACCCTTCTTGTAAAGGTGCTCTCTCACGAGTGACACCTCTCTAAATGGTATATTCTTACATTTGACACAAGGGCACTTTATGCGCCTTCCGTCCACGAAATCGGCATGGCTACTTGCATATATGAGAAATTTTTCGACGCCCGCCTTGAAATCGTCCGTCAAGCCAATCATACGCTTATGTTGCCGACTGTACATCCACGAACGGTCAACTACGTATCGACTCATTGTTCTAATCCACGTGAATGATTCTGCACCAAGAATTAAGATGCTATATATCACTTGGTATCATAAAACAAACCTAGTATAACTTGGTATGACGTACCCCTCACGTACATTCACTTATAAAACAAACCTAGTATAATTAGGTATCACGTTGATACTCAAGTATCAAATTGATACTCAAGTATATATTGCATTGATCAATTAATTACCTTAGTAATCTAAAACTACTACACCTATTTATTTCGTGTCCGTGTCCCGTCAAATTTCTAAAACTATTATACTGATAAATTTCTATTTATCTACTATACCCACTACTATACCAATAAATTTCAAACATGAAATTGAAATTGAAACCCTAGAACATGTTGAGAAAACACAAATAAAGTATAAATAAAAATAAATGCAAATTAGGATTTAGGGTTTCGAACCTTGAAGAGGTCGGTCACAGAGAGGATCTCGGAGATAGGGGGACGTCGGAGGGGGGAGCCGGAGGGGGGACGCCGGAGGGGGTGGTTGCCGGAGGGAGGGGACGCCGGAGGGGGTCACGCCGGAGGAGGAGAAGAGGGAGGGTGTACGAGGTTTCGAAGAAAGAGAAAAGGAGGGACGGAGTGGGGGAGCACGCCGGAGGGAGGTGGTCGCTGGAGGTGGGGGCTCGACGGAGGAGGAGAAGAGGGGGTGGTTAGGGGGTTCGATCGGAGGAGGAGAAGTGGGAGGGGGCCGGAGTGGAGGAGGGCGCCAGAGGGGGCCGCCGGAGGGGGGTCGTCGGAGGGGGCCGCAGCCGGGGGGGTGATTGCCGGTCGGGGGGGTGATTGCCAGTCGGGGGGGAGGGGAGGAGAGAGAAGGATTTTGAGAGTGAGAGAGAGATTGGGAAATTTTCAAAATTTAAGTAACTTTTGAATTTTCACAGCAAATTAGCGACGAAAATTTTCGTCGCTAGTCCGTCGCTACATGGAAATGTCACTAAGTAGTCGCTCGTTAGTCGCTACCTTTATGAAAAAAATTTAGAATAAAAATTAATCCTTCCGTTTTGACATTTACAGCAGCTTAGCGACGTATATATCTGTCGCTAATCAGTCGGTTGACATATTCCGTCTCTAAATGGTCGCTGATCCGTCACTAAACTTTAAAAAATTTAAGTAAAAAATCCGTCGCCCGTAAGTCGCTTGTCGGTCGCTAATTGGTGACTGATTGCGTCGTCGCTAATTTTCAGTCGCTATTTGCCTATATTTTGGTAGTGATATATGGTAAACAAATATATGAGTGGATTGCCATATTTAATTTGATCATATATTTATGATTAGATCTTTCATATAATAGCTTTTCATATAATTGGTCCTCCAATTATGGCAAGCCTACTATGATTGGATTTTCATTAAATATATGATTAATGTAGGACCATTGAGCACCTCTAGAAGGGGGGTGAATAGAGTGAGTGCATGTGCAGCGAAAAATAATCCCCAATTAAAAATTTAAACTATGGTAGTAAATAAGAGACAATAAATAAATAAAGTACGGTAAGGTAAGAGTCAAGAATTCAAACTTAGTGAACACCATGATATATACTGATTTCCCTCTGAGAGGACTAGTCCAGTCGCGAGTACTCTTGCTCGCTGTTAATCTAATATGGCACAAGCTTTAACTGAGCGCTTGCAACTCTTAAAACACCATGCTTGGTGACAAGTGCACGATCGACTTCACAACACCGTGCTTGGTGACGAGCGCACGACCGACTCCAGAAGGCAATTTGAAAACTAGAACATTTTCTGAATACAGCCTCCGATATAACTTTTCAATACCAAACTCTAGATTAAACAGAAACTGTACTGGCTTGGCTAAGAGTCGTAAAGGCTTAGATATGAAAGTAAAAGCTCAGAATACTTTAGATAGAGAAGAGAAGAGATAAAATTGGATGATTGAAATGAATGGTAATCTCAACTCTATTTATAGTATTTTGGGGGGACCGAACTCGGGCAGAGTTCGGGCAGAGTTCGGATACTAGAATTTTGCATCCGAACGTTGGATGCAGATTTGGTGGGAACTGAAATTCAAATAACCAAGACCGAACTCGGACTGAACTCGGTCAGAGTTCTGTCAGAGTTCTGCTGGGTCAGAACAATAAGGAATGGACCAAATTTGTATAGGTTTTGGGCTTTTTGGAATTGTGGATTTTTGCGATAAGTAGGTAGGCTTATTTTTGTTTGTGGACTGAGAAAAATCTAAGCCAGTATAGATCTGATCAATCTCACATTTTTCCTATACTCAATAAAAGGAAAAATACATAATAAATATGAAAACTAATAGCCCTTTTGATGACGTCTTTTTCCTGACATTGAAGACGCATTTTTCTTTGACATCAGTCGTCCAAAGATAAACAGATCCGATCAATCTCACATTCACAGTGGAACCCCCGATGCGAGGTCCCCAGATAGGTATGACGCCGTCTTTGGCCCAAAAATAATTCTCTATTGCATGTGTCCTATTTTGTCAAGGCTTGATCATGCTTACTACATGTCTACAAATATATGTTAGACGAAATAAAAGAATATGATGCAGTATGATACAAGCATAGCAATATGATATAGACCATTTAGGACAATGCTAAGTTTAAGTCGCAACATAACAGTAATTACATGAATATTAGTGACATCACTAATTAAACTTAATTAATTAGCCATATTCAAAAAACATGATGTAATCATTAAGCTAACAATTAATACTGTAACTCCTCTTCCTGTAAATTTTGAAATATTTTTTTATTATTTATTTGATTTAAATGGTGATTTTTAGAATTAAATGGTATTTTTAGAATTTTATAAATAATTAATTAGTTAATTATTACGATAGATGGCCTTAGTTATAGTTTAGATTTGGAGTACAAGGTGACTATAAATCGTGACAGGGATAGTGCAATGGCGTGCCTTGGCTAGTGTTTTAGTCATAGTAGGGAAGGTCGAGCCATAAGGTGTCCTAACTAGGAAAACCAGGCTAAGTTGCGACTTTACTCCTGGAAATAATTTAATCAGTTATTTATTAATATTTTGATTTTTAGGAAATCTAGTTGTACAAATTTAGCCCGGACTCGATCCGAACCCCACCCAAGCCGTTTAGGAAATTAGTGTAGCCAAGGACCCATGTAGCCATATTTTATGTCTAAACAAACATTTTGTATTTATTTCTAGGATGGACAAATACTTTCTAAATATTTTATATGTATACTATAGATATTATTAATATCAAATGGCGTTTAGAATATTGGTACAACTTTTTTTGGAACCAAGTAAGGGTGTGTGTATGATAGGTTCACCAAAAACCACTATTGATTTATTTTATTGTTATTAGTAGTATTATTATTAGTAATGTTGTTGTTGTTATTAAATAAAATTAGTTACTATTATTGGTTATTTTAATTCATTATCAAATAATTTTACATATATATGTCCAGGAGTCCATAATAGATTCTACACTAGATAAGGATGACATTTAGATTTTACTTAGATTTTGGAGTTTTTTTTGTATAAAATATATGTGCATGTATATATGTATATATACATGGTTATTATATATATAGTTAGAAAAGAAAAAGGGAAAGAAGAAAAAAATATATAAATAGATAAATAAAACCAAAAGACTAAAAACTTTCACAGTCCAAACCAAGCCCAACAGAATACCCCCCAAAGCCCATACCAAACCCGACCCCTCCCCAAGTTCGAAATAGAGCAGTCGAACCTATATATCTACCCGAGAAAGAAGAAAATGAGGAAAAAAAAACCACAAACCCTAACAAAACCCTAACCCCCAGACTCGTGCGCCCTTTCCATACCCCTGCGCTGTTGTGGAGCCACTGTCGTTCGCTGGAGATGGCTAAAAACGCACGTGGCAGTAGCAGCAAATGGCAGCAGTAGCAGCAGCAATACTGCGAATGCCATATTTTCGGTAATATTTCTCTGACCTCGCTCCTCTATTTGTCGATCCAGTTGTTAAATTGGATAGTCAACATAACCAAGATCAAACCCCTTCAAGTAGATTAAATTCTACTAGAATATGTTGTCCAGGAAATCTCTTGGAAAATCATGAAAAACAACGATTCATAGAACAGATTACCTATTTCGAAACCCCATTTTGGAAGACAGCTTATGAACAAGATATTAGGTTTTTAAAAATTATACTTAGAGACAGTCCTAGACAACCTATAGGCCTTCGCAAATCTTTTCGTAGAAGTCGAAATCATTGACTGAGCGCTGAGAAATCGGCTTCACAAGTTGACTAAAAACTATCTTCAAATCCTTACAACTTTTATGAAAAATCACCGATACGTTGTGTGCCCCGACAAACTGGGCGAAGTGGTCACAACCTTTAAGTTTTGAAAGACACGTACGGATGTTGCGGACATGTGAGATTCAACGGAACTCTATTACACTGCGTGTGCACAACGAAATTGATACGCATCCGTCGAGGTACCCCGTATCGACCTCTTTGTGAATTAGTCAATTACTTTGTGCACGTTCGTCATCTCGAGATGAAACTTATGCCAAAAGGACCATGTTATTTTTGTGGTCTTGTATGCCAAGTTTGGTCCGATCCTGAAAAGGTCGACCGGATCGCTATTTTGGCATGCCCGCGATCCGATCCAACGGGCAAAATTATGCACGGCCCACCGGAATCCAACTTTGGACATACTGTTGGGTTTGTATCAAAAAATAGGACCCGTATACATAAAGTTTGACGACATTAGAGACCGTAGGTGTTGGCATGCTTTTCGGTACAAAACGGGTCCAACGACGGACATCGTTTTGACCCAAAATTACCGTTTTGCCCCTATATCTAGAATTGGACTTATGGACATGCAATTCTAGCTATTTTGAATATCCTAAAAATGTTGGTAATGTCTATTTCATCTTTCGGAGATATTTGTGAGATTTGGACCTTATGGCTTACTAGTTGACGGTATATTGTTGGTTCTTCGTGCTACCACCATGCAAGTATACCTTGTCTTCCTCTACAATTTATTACAAGCTTATTTCTTTATCTAGTAGTTATATGTCATTAGTTAATTTTATTGGATTGATTTGACTGGTATGCTTTTCTTTATATGATGTATATTACTTATTGTCTCGTTTATATGCCGTTGTGGTCCAGAGTTTGACATTATAGACTATACGGGACTTGTCCTTACATGTGTCTTGATTGAGTTGTACCAGGTTGTCACAAGTACCTTGAATGAGTCGTATCATGACGTGGAGTGAGTGCGTGTAACTGAACAACTAATTTCTGTTTCGTTTTCTCAACTTGCGAGTCCACAATCGGGGCGAGGGTTGGCCGTATGCACCTGTGAGTACACGCTCAGGGCGAGGGTGTTTGTCTTGATCTGTTTGCACCTGCGAGTCCACACTCGGGGCGAGGGTGTTTCTCATGAGCTAACCTGCGAGTCCACATTTGGGCGAGGGTTAGTAATTAGTTCAAACTTGCGAGTCCACTCGGGGCGAGGGTTTGGTATCCGTTGATCTCTTGTTCACTTGTTACTTCTAGCAGTTCATTTATGCGTAGTTGTTCTCGTGTCCATGTTCGTAGTCACCTATCAGTAGTCACTTGTATGTAGTCACTTGTCAGTTTTTGTCTCGTTTCTGTTTATTTTTTTATGCATGATAAACTGTTAGATAGGCATGTTTTATGTTTCTTGTTAGTCCCCTGAGGACCTGATGATCTCTTCAGTTAGTAGATTGCACGGAGTAGTTGTTTGCCATTGATTGTAAAAGAACAGAACAATTATCGGAGGATTGAACTTAGACTCACAATACAAACTCGTTTGTACAAAGAAAGCCTAGGGACGAAAACCTAGGTACAGCAATCTAAGTACAATTATTTATTTTAGATTCTGGGGGGTGACGGTAGAGGCTCGGGAAAGCGACGGTAGCTCTGCCTTACTGCTTGGACGATCGGGTGCAGCCTTGGCTCTGTAGAAGAACTGCTCGGCATTGATGAAGAAATGCTCTCCTCTCTCTAGCTCTCTGGCTCTCTTTGTCTCTCTTTTTTATCTGAGATTCTCCTCTCTCTCTGTCTCTCTCTGTATCCCTTCGCAAGGGAATGACACCTTGCTATTTATAAGAATGGGGAGCCTCCTTAGGGTTTGCAATCATTGCCCATTCTTAAAAGTCGACGGCCAAGGATCACTGGATCTGGGCCGTTCATCTTGAATATACGAGATTTGAGCAATAAATGTGATTGCATCAAATCTTTTATAGGTAATTAATGATGATTGACATAAATCCTCCTGATTTGCCATGCCAACCTTGGATTTATCGCCACGTGTCCTTGATTTGCTTAATTACGAATGATCTAATTTGATTGAGATTTGCTGATGGATTTCGATCGATTTGATGCTACGTGTCTCACTATCATGCCACGTGTCTTGACCACAAGCCACTGAGGAAATTTGAGCCGCATGAAGATCGCTCCTCATTGAGCCGCATAAGGCTGGCCACGTGTCAAAGCTGCTTGTGAGTGGCCCCTGAACATTTGAACCGCATGGTGATGATTTGGGCCGATTGAGCGTAGGCGACCGCATAATGGGAGGCTTCTCAGTGAGCCGCATGAAGCTAATCCTCGTGAGCCGCATAAGGTAGCCTCTGCTTGAGCCGCATAGGATAGCTTCGGCCTGAGCGGCATGGGATGGTCTCTGCTCGAGCCGCATATGATTGTCCACGTGTCAAGGCTGCATGACAGTTTCTGGATCTTCGGGGGAACGTGTCAGATATTTTCTCCGTTTCTCTAGGCGTCCGTCATTATGAGGGAGTCATAATGGTATCCTTGTGTCAGAACGGTCACTTCGTCAGAGCTGTCAGCCGTCAAGGCATTTAATGCAGTAAAGGACAAAAGGAGGAGCTGTTGCAGGCCACGTGGCTCCTCTCTGAACCGCATGGAATTTATCGAGCCGCATAGACACTTGAGCCGCATGAACTCTCTGAGCCGCATGGGGCTCCCTGGCCGCATGGATCTTTTTTTATTCTTTTTATGCTTCTACAAGACCCCCTTCAAAGTTTTTAATTTATAAAATTGAAATACTTTGAATAAGAAGCATTGTTGTGCATAAACTCTCATGGCCGCATATGATGTCCTAGCCGCATGGATGTCTCGGCCGCATGGATGTTTCGGCCGTATTGAGTCAATCAGTCGCAGGGACTTTCGGGCCGCATAACTCCTTGCCACGAGTACGTGTCTTTAATTGCCTCAAATTCGTTTTAGTGCCGTCTTTAGGGGAAATCCCAAGGGTCGGCTCATTAAATCTTTGGATTTTATGTCCTGGTGAATCTCTTTTATGGGAAAGGGAACGAAATCCGAGGAGTCGGTTTCGTCTTTTCCGAGGCGGTTATTAGTCTACGTGTCCCCCCTCTCTTATCCTCCTATAAATAAGAGGAGTCTTAAGAGAGAGAACTTCTTTACTTTCTCTTTTGCTTTGACTCTTCCCTACCCCGATTGTCATCCTCTTCTTCGATCACTAATGGCCCCCAAGAAGACCGTTGCAGCGAAGGGTAAGAAGGCAGCGTCTTCGTCGACTGCGACAACGAAGAGCAAGAAGGCTGCTTCTACCTCGACTGCGGCCGCTCCTTCGCCGACCGTCATACCCACAGCTCACCCTGACGTTCATCTTCCCATTGCTGGTAAGGACATTATATGAGTTAAGGAACCCTAACTGCTATGGCTACGTTGCATGCTTTATGCACGAGCCTTTGGGAGCCGCATGTTCGTCTTATGGCCGAGCTGCGAGCCGCATAAGAAAAGCCACTGTGACCGCATATGCACTTTGCCAACGAAACCACATAAGCTACACTGAACTGCATAGATTCGCACACTGTACGGGGCCGCATGAGTGTTCTTCTAAGCTTGAGCCGCATGGGGCTTCATTAAGTTGGAGCCGCATAAGTGTTCTCCTGAGCCGCATGAGGCTTCGTTAAGTTGGAGCCGCATAAGCTCGAAAGCACCCATCAGTTCTTTTTGTCCATCTTCTCTAACTTATCTTTTTCTGTCTTCTTCTCAGTGAATTTGCCGGTTAATACTGCTGGAGAACTCCTGGTGGGTAGTGCCCAAGCTGCTCTGGGCTATAGGTACGATCATATAGTTCAGCATATGGCAGACCAGTTTCTGAGTGACGAACCTCCAACGAGATTGAATGCCCTCAAGAACCAGCCTTTCTATTTTCTTGACGCTATGATAAACTCGGGGAAATTAGAAGAGGAATACTTGAAGCATGCGTTCTTCTTTAGAGACGCCTTGACTGTGAAGAACAGTCAAGTTCTGGAAGTGTCGGAGAACTGGAGCTTTGTTTCTAACGGGATGGCGATCCGTATCCCCCAAATGGAGCGTCACTTCCCATTATCTTGGTTCAATATGCTCCCACTAGACCGGAAGATGGAAGAGTCTTTAATTCCTACCCGAAGTGGGATGTTTGTGGGAGACATCCATTATAACAACAGCCTGAAGCCAGTGTGTGTGGGCAAGGTGCACACCAGCCGTTCTGTAATAGGATTGGCCCCGGGTACTTTCTTGAATGTGCCGGGCCCCAATTTCACATTTTCTATAGCCGACACTTTTATGAACCAACTTGCTCGGAAGGGTTCTTATCCTATTGGCCGGTTGATGCTCCCTAGTTGGATACATCCTATTCCCTCGTGGACCAATCTGTCTATGTGGATCTTGCAAAAGTATGAGGCCTTTCTGTGTGAGATCGGTCTTTTCCATGCTATTCGGGGCACCAGCCACGGCTTGCCCATAAACAAAAGATTATTTATATCTCTGCTGGAGACGTATAACCACCGTACGGGAACCTTCTATACACCCGTAGGGGAGATGGGGCTTGCGCTTCACGAAATACATGCGGTCTCCAAGCTTCCTTGGGGGGATGAAGCCTTTGAGGCATATACTCCCACGAATGAGGAGTTTGAAGAGTTGGAAAGACAGTATCCAGGCTTCGTGGCTCTTTATCAAGAGATATTGTGCCATTATAGCACATGTCATCAGATAGCCAAAAAGGAAAGTAACTCGGAAGGGAATGCTCCCCACACCAAGGACTGGGTGCGCTATCTCTTCACGACAGATGCTTCAGGTCAAGATACTCCCCGACGTCATCAATCCCGGGAGGCGGTTAAAGCCTTAGTGTCGTCAGCTAAAAGGGTGGCCACCACCAGTGACAGATTCCGGAGTCAGACCGACTCTTTTGATTATTTCTATCAGGACACCCAAGAGTTATTAGAGAAGGCGCTCCTGGCGGGATTCTTGATGATATGGCTGCGAAATTGTGTAGTCTCGGGAGAAGCAGGTTCTATCGAGAGGATCAGTCGTAATTTTATCCTTCCGGCTGTGAAGTTATTTTGCGAGTTCGGCTAGCTCTCCTTTCGGCTATGGTGTGCAGCATACACCGTGGCCTTCGTACTTTAACATCCAAGGTCATTGCCCGCGATGTGACAAAAGATTTTGAACGGACCGAACTGCCCTATCATTATTTGATGGGGTGGCTGTTGATGCATTATTCGTCTTTGATGAGACCGAGCTCTGAAGATGGCGTAACTGATGACAACGCTTTTATCTTTCGCTATCGTAATGAGTCTTGGGAATTCGAGACCATGCGTGCTTGCCAGATGGCACTGGCGAGGGTAGACATGTACAACGTTTTCGTATCTGTCCCTCGTTTTACTGATGAGGAGATAGCGGCTGTCCATCTCGACGGTATTGGGCCCCTTCAACTTCTGGACGGCCAGATGCTTCTGTGGCTGCGTAACATCCGCCCCGCTCATCTGGTGTATCGCAACCGTAATACTGTCTTTCTGGAGCCTTATCTGCCTAGCAGGTTCACCCGGCAATTTGGATATAGCCAGCTTTTTCTAGACAGCCCCAGCTCTTGTCTGGGTTTTGAAGGCAGCCTTCTTGACTGTATCAGAGCCTGGCATTACTATGACACATTCCATACCCGTACCATTTGTAGAAGCATGGAAAATAATAAAGAAAGATCCATGCGGCCAGAAAACCCCGTGCGGCTCAGAAAGACCATGCAGCTCAGAGAGTCATGCGGTACGAGGGGCTATGCGGCTCAGAGAGCCCATGCGGCTCAAAGATTCATGCGACACGAGGGGCTATGCGGCTCAAGACATTCCATGCGGCTCAGAAGAGGAGACACGTGGCTTGCAAACAGTTCTTTCCTCCGTCCTATACTGCATTAATTACCTAGACGGCTGACAGCTCTGAAAAAGTGAGAGCCCTGACACAAAGATGTAATTATGACTCTGTCATAATGACAGACCCCTAGGGAAACGAAGGAGATCTCTGACACAATCCCCTGAGATCCAGAAAATGCCATGTAGCCTTGACACATGGACATTCGTATACGGCCCGAGCAAAGACCCCCCATGCGGCTCAGGTCGACGCTGCCCTATACGGCTCAGGCTGAAACAGTCTTATGCGGCTCAAGCGAAGGCTCCCTCTATGCGGCTCAAGCAGACGCTTCCCCATGCGGCTCAAGAGGACCATCTCCATGCGGCTCACGCAGAGGCCTCCCCATGCGGCTCGTAAGGATCATCTCCATGCGGCTCACTACCCATTATGTGGCCCAGATTATAATGTGGTTCGAAGGGCCACTCCCCAAGCAGCCCTGACACGTGGCCAGTCGTATGCGGCTCAATCCTTTTTCGGCTCAATCTTTATACGGCTCAGATCCCCTTAGTGACTCCCAGGGCATGTGTCATAAAGCCAATCAATTTCCCAGATCTACTACAATCAAAGATTGGGTCAAATCCCAATAATCTGGGACACGTGGCAGGAGAATGAATTAAACTTATTCATCCAGATTCACAGACATCAGCAAATCATCATCACGGAGATTTATTCCAATCAGCATTAATTACTGATAGGATTTGGTGCAATCTACATTGAATGGCCCAAATTCATCACACTTAAGATGAATGGCCCAGATCGATCAATCAACAGGCCGCCGCCACTCTAAGGGGCAATCATTGCAAACCCTAATGATTGCGTTCCCCTTCTTATAAATAGCAAGGTGCCATTCCCTTGCAGGAGGACCCCCTTTTCGAGACAGACATACAGAGAGAGACATATAGAGAAAAAAAAGAGCATTTTCTTCAACGCAAAGCAGTTCTTCCCCGGAGTCAAGGCTGCATCCGATCGTCCAAGGAGTAAGGCATAGCTGTTGTCGCTTTTTCGAGCCTCTATCGTAATCCCCCAGACTCTAAAATAAATAATTGTACTCAGATTGCTGTACCTAGGTTTTCGTCCCGAGGCTTTCTTTGTACAAGCGAGTTTGTAACATGAAGCAAAAGTCCAGTCCTCCGATAATTGTTCTGCTCTTTTATATTTCATGGCAAATACGATGGCGACTCTGCTGGGGACAAACTTCTCCACGGCTGAGGAGTTGGTGACGCAATCGGATGCAGCCAAACTTGGCTCCACGCAACAGAAGATGGTCGTCCGCTTCGACCAACAAGCGTTTGAAGAAATGCTCTCTGAAGGAAGCGCTGGCCTGGTCCAGAAGCGGCCCCGCACAAAGAAAGCTCGCTGCGAGTGGAGGCCAAAATCATTCGCTCCTCCACAAACTCTGGATGGGGTACTCTTGGCTACCCAAGACGGCGAAGGCGACTCTCATACGGCTCCACTTCGAGCCGTAGAGAATTCTGCTGTCCCCAAGTCCGACAGAGGAAAGCACTACGATGCTGGACTTGCAGGGACAAAGAGTGATTCTACGCGCCTCAAGAAGAAGCCGAACGCTCATGCGGCCAAGTCTGCTAACAACATGCAGGATGCTCATGCGGTTGAGTCTGCCAGCCGCATGAAGGAGGTCTATGCGGCCAAATCATCCAGCCACAGGAAGAAAACTCATGTGGCCGAAACTTCCAGCCGCTTGAAGAAAACCTATACGGCTACGCCTGCCAGCCGCATGAAGGTTATTAATGACAGCCGTGTGACGCCTACTCCACGTGGCTCAGTCTTCGATCGCCTCTCCTATGGTCCTGATCTCTTGTGCTCCCAAGAAGATATGTCTGACTCTCTCCAGTAGCACCTAGACTCTTCCTACTATGTGTCCTTATGCACTAGAGCGAAGAAGTCTAGAGCAGCGCGAGCTTGGCAAGCTCGGTTCGCCGACCCGATCTCTGACCATCCGAACGTCCCAGATACTGTTATGCGGGCCTCTAATGGGAAGTTATACAGAACCACTCGAGTCCAGCCTCCGGTGGCAAACGGACAGCGAGGTTCCCAAAAGTCTCCCAAAATCCAGGGAGCAAATAGGGTCGATCCGGGCCCATCGGACTTGCGTGAGGCCATCCTCCATAAACGCAAGGAAAGAGAAGCTGTGCTGGGGTAAAAAGAGTCCTCCCACGGACATCACTGTACCCAAGTCATCGTTAACTGCTGCTGTAATAATCCGACGATGCGAAAAGACTGGCAGTCCGTCTTTCAAAGACTGCAACAACTATCTTCAGAAGACGAGGCACTTTCCGTCGTCTCCTGCAACTCTGCTCACAAAGTCCCTGCCAATGGGAGAGAGAAGAAGACAGGTGTTCCCAGTCCAAAGATTTCAACCACTTTGACCAAAAGACTATCGTCTAAGCGGGTGCCCACCACCGGAGTTTTCCAAGGCACCCGTTCTAAGACGAAATCTGCTACAGTGGGAGATTCATCATCCATAATACTGGGGGTTGTTGAGACTGGGGGTAGCACTCCTCCGATCCTCCACGACAATCCGATGTTCCAAGAAGACGAGCCGGGGGAAACAACTCTCCCATCAGATGCAACAAACCCCGACGTCCCCGACGACGTCTACAAATCCCAAGACGAGGCAAACTCGGAGGCTGGGGGTACTGTTCCTTCCGAGTCCGAACCAGAGGAGAACATTCCCACATACCCCGATGACTTCTCACTATAGGGTATGATTCGGAGGGAGCTTCCTCCACCGCTCTGCCCACCTCTCTTCACGTAAGGACGGTATTCATGACGGACATTAACCAAGGTGGTTCCAGTGATCGCCAATGCATCGACACTCTGAAGGCTATACTGCTTGCCTTGGTCAAATCTGTAGACAAGATCAAGGCGGCCCTTCCAACTCTGCAGGGAGGAACGCCTGGCCAAACAAGCGCGGGTCCCGCGGTAAATGCGGACTCGAATTCAGTGGCACCGAACCCGGGCAACAATCCTCCTGAAGGAACGGCCCCCACCGCCGTGGATGATGCCCGAGAAGCGAGAAGAGAGGTCCAAGAGCTCCGAGCCATATTTTACGCTCGAGAAAACTCTCAAGACCTCATAATGCGGCAACCATACCCTGCCGAATGGAGGGATGTCCCCTTCCCACCGAGATATAAGCCGTTCAACATCAATCCGTATGATGGCAAGACCTCAGCAAGTCGGTACATTACTTCGAGGTCACCACCGACCATCTGCCCCATGATGATGCTATCCCCATACGATTATTCATTGGGGCATTGGAAGGAGTCACCTTCGACTGGTACCGCAACCTGCCAGACAACTGCATCCACTCCTTCGCCGGCTTCAAGCGAATGTTCTTGGAGAGATTCTACGAGGTAGGGCAGGACGTCACGATGTCCACCCTCATGGACGTCGTTCAAGGAGAGAAAGAGCTGACGAGGAACTATATTGAGTGGTTTTGCTAAACCGCGATGAAGCTGCCCTCAGGAAACCCGGATTCCTCGATTCAAATTTGCCAAAAGAGATTGCTCCCAACGATCAGTCTGTGGATGGGCGAGAGTCAATTCAAGGACTGGAAGACATTTACCATCAGTGCCACAAGTGTCGAAGAACGATTGAAGAAAGCTCGCCAACTGGGATTACACATCTCAGAAGGGGAGGACAAGGACAGGCGTCCCAACGCCAACACCAACAATGGGGGTAGCTCCACCAACAATCGAGACAAAAAGGGGAAGCAGGCTATGGTGGCCGATACAGCCCAGAAACCTGAGTCAAAACTGGCAGAGAAACAATGGCCGCAAATCACTTATTCCTTCGAAGACGGCCACGTCAAGCCTATCTTGGACATGCTCATACAAGGAGACAGAATTCAGCTTCCTCCATCAAGACGGGAACCTCGGCCGGCAAAAATAGAGAACCCGAAGTACTGCCATTACTACCGCTACGTCCACCATGCTATACATGACTGCTTCCAACTAAAACAGTACATCCAAAACCTCATCGATTCGAACGCTATGGCTATCGATTTCGAGGAGGTAACTGTGGCAGCCAATATGGTGTCGGTACAATTCGGTAACTTCCCTTCGACGGAAACTCAAGACGGTGTGGTCCCTATCCCTCTGGCAACAATGGAGATTGCTAATCTTCCACCTCCTCGAGAACAGGCTGCCGGTTTGGTGCCCCTCACCACATCACGAGGGGAGGTCATGTGGGTCTATCTAGACTTGGGATCAGAAGTGACTCAGCCCACGCCGTTTTCTATTCGTAAGAAGAAGAGTGGAAAAGTCAGGTCCTGCCGCACAATCTCGGTAGATATCGAAGAAGCTACAGCCGTCGTCACTCGGTCTGGGGCACAATCCCAACATATGACTGATAACTCGGCTGAAGATCATCAACCCGCTATAATGGACGCTCCGGTACCGCCTCAGCCTCCGACGACCGACAAGCCTAGGCCGAAAGAGACTCGCTTTGACAAATTCCTCCGAAAAGAGGCACCGCAGGGGCTGGAGAAGCCTTACAACTTCGACATCTTGGCACAATTGGCCAACACACCGGCCAAGTTATCATTATACGAGCTTCTAAGACTCTCAAAAGATGTTCGTGCGGCTTTGAGCGATTCACTCCAAAATGCCGAAGCATACTTGGCTCAGGTCAACCTCACGGGAGAAAACCAGCCTGCAGAGCTCCAAGACAGTACTTGCACAGGAGCGATGCCCAACATTGTCTTCACTCCGCAGGACATGCTTATCAAAGCCAACCTGCACGATCGCCCGTTATACTACACTGGATACATCGGCAACGTAAAGGTGGATCGGATGCACATTGATCCTGGGTCTTCCATAAGCATCATTCTGAAGGGTCTGCTATATCATCTTCGTATTCTGATGCATCGCTTGACGCCTACAAGCACCGCCATCAGCGATTTCAATTCGAGCAGAAGCTATCCAATTGGGAAGATTCGTCTGAAGTGTCAGATTGACGATCTCCAATCAGAAGTCACCTGCTACGTTATAGATGCAGACACTTCTTACAACACCTCTTGGGGCGCCCTTGGATACACGATTATATGATCATGCCTTCCACGCTACACCAGTTCTTCAAATATATCGACAAACATGGCTTCGTGAGGACAGAATTTGCTGATATCGATCCCTTCAAAGGGGTCTAATCCTACTACTCAGACTCTTGCCTGTATAAAAAGTCAAAGAAGCACCTTGGCAAGGGAGATATGCGAGCTCGTACCAAGATAGCCACAGGATCAGAAGAACCTCTGACGATCCACCTCCAAGCTCGCAAACCCGGCAAGTCCGTACCCCTTACAGCCACTCTGCGTAAGAACGCAATCAGCCTTTCGGCGTAAGAAGAGCAGATGATAATCCGGCTGCCAAGGTCTGGCCAAGTGCCAAGACCCACAATGGAGCCACTGACAATTAGGCTACCGAGAGTCGGTCAGCCGCAAACGGATAAGCTCAATCCCTCTGACAAGCCGATGATGATACGCCTTCCCAAGAAGGATCGCCACCCCGATGCAAGATCTGGGACTTCTAGCGAACCAACCGCTCCTCGCCCAGCATCGAGTACCAAGCTGGGGGTTGCTAGTCTGCCAACAACTCTACGCTCTACTCCACCAGTTGAACCTCTGACGATCAAGCTGCCCAGGTCGTCCTCTCAGTCTTCATTTATACAGGGGGTGGCCGAAGAGGAACCGGAGCTAGCCAAGTATGTGGCTGCCCACACTAATGTTCCCTCCATAGATGAGGTAATCTCCCTAGAAAAGATACCTTACTTCATCAATAAAGGGATATCTTTGAACTACATCGAGCTTAATAAGCTTTGTACAATGTATGCTATGGAGCATGGTATAGGCACTCACCTACACACACAGGTGACAAATGTGCACACCGCAATCCAGCTTATTCCAGTCGAAGATGCTTATCGCATAATCGAGGGAGGGGATCATCCAATCATCTTCGGTCGGAAGGACGTTCCGCATCCCTTCACCATAGAAGAAGTCGATCTTGGGTCAGAGGCCGGAAGACTGCCTTTGTATCTTTATAGCCCCTAATCCAAATATCTTATGCAAAAACTGGGATATGATCTGGAGACTACGCCAGGCTTGAACTACGGCACCGGGCGACGATTACCTTTGAAGCCACCAGTCTCGGCTGGCAAGCCACGGGACAACTATAACAAAACTCGATGTGGATTAGGGTATGTAACACCCACGACGACCCCTGAGAGTTCAGAGGAAGAATGTGACTGGCAGTCACATTCAACCAGGTCACCAACTTCCGACTCGGATACCAGCATCGGAGACATATTCAGACAAGTCCTATCAGTCAACATGGCATTCGCCGACGCTTATGAAGAAGATGAAGACATGCCAGAAATCCTCGAGCTAGAGCTGTGGGCCCAATAGTTGGATGCACAATGGGAAAAGTGGTTCGAACAGAGAGAACCTCCTACCGAAGATGAAGTCATACAGGTCGACCTCGGCAGCGAATCTTCTCCAAAACCAATTTTTGTCAGTAAAAGCCTAACAGACGAAGTGCGAGAATCGCTGCTGGAACTTGTCAAAGAATATATTGATGTATTTGCATGGAGCTATGAAGATATGCCGGGCTTAGATCCCGATATTGCTCTTCACAAACTCAACATTCGGCCAGATGCAAAGCCAGTCAAACAACAACAGCGACGCTTCCGCCCAGGAATCATAGATGCAATCGAAGCTGAAGTCAACAAACTGATAGCCAACGGCTTCATTCGTGAGGAACAACATCCTGACTGGGTCGCCAACATAGTACCAGTCCTTAAGAAGAATGAGAAGATTTGAATCTATATCGACTTCCGCAATCTGAACGATGCATGTCCCAAAGATAAATTCCCTCTCCCTATCATATACATCATGATCGACAACACGTGTGGCTTTGAACGTATGTCATTCATGGATGGCTTCTCGGGGTACAACCAAATTAAGATGTCTCCTGACGACAAAAAACATACAGCATTCCGAACACCGATTGGCACATACTGTTACACAGTCATGCCTTTCGGTTTAAAGAATGCTGGCACCACATATCAAAGAGCCATGAGTATCATCTTCAGAGAACACTTGCGCAAGATGGTGGAGTGCTATGTTGATGACATTGCCGTCAAGAGTCGCTGTAAGGGAGACCATCTGCAGGACCTGAGGACGGTATTCGACCTGATGCAAGCTCACAATTTAAAAATAAACCCTACGAAATCTTTCTTAAGCGTATCCAGCAGAAAGTTCTTGGGTTTCATCATCAGCGCCCAGGGTATTCATGTAGACCCTGAGAAGACGAAGGCAATTATGGAGATGGGTCCCCCGAGAAATCTTCGTGAACTCAGAGGCCTTCAAGGGAGGTTAGCTTACATCAGGAGGTTCATTTCTAACCTCTCCGGGCGATGTCGACCATTCACACACCTTATGAAGAAAGGTGTCTCATTCGTATGGGACGAGAAATGTCAGCGTTCCTTTGACAACATCAAAGAATATTTATCGAACCCTCCAGTCCTGGTGGCCCCGGTTGCCAGAAAACCATTCATGCTCTACGTACGAGCAATAGAACATTCCCTAGGCACTCTGCTACCACAAAATAACGATGCAGGTCATGAACAAGCTATATATTACCTCAGTCGAATAATGATTGGGCCAGAGCACCGATACACCGCTGTGGAGAAGGAATGCCTCGCCCTGGTGTTCGCCATTCAGAAGACGCGATACTATGTCACTGGATAAACCATACATATGATCTCACGAGTCAACCCTCTCAGAGTCCTCATGACTAAACCAGGGGCACTCAGCTCTCGCCTCGCTACATGGGCAATATTGCTGTCTCCTTATCATATGATCTTCGTCCCGCAAAAGGCTGTTAAAGGTCAAGCTTTGGCAGACTTTTTAGCAGCCCACCCAGGCTCGGAGTCATCCAGAATATATGAAGGAATCCCAGATGAGGTCGCCAACTCGCATACAACTTCTCACGATGATATATGGCGGATGTTCTTCGATGGTGCTTCAAGAACTGGACCCAAGGGCAACATCATAGTCGGAGTCGGGGTGGTACTGGTTTTTCCTTCCGTATTGGTGATCAATCGCGCCTACTCTCTTACAAAGCCCTACTCTAACTGTAGGAACGATATAGTAAAGCGTAATACTCTAGAGGGGGGTGAATAGAGTTGGCAGCGGAACAATGCTAATTAAAAAAATGTTAGCAACACAATCACAGTATATAATCACAGTTGAAATAATGTAAAGGCAGAGTTCAGAAAGCAAACGCAAAGACAGCGATGTATACTGGTATCCCTCTGTTGAGGACTAATCCAGTCGGTAGAACTCTTGCTACCAGTTGAATCCACTATAGGAAAAACCGCAAGTTTTCTTACGAAGTCCTTGCAACTTCTACAACGCGAGCTTTGATACGAAGAACTCGTCCAACTTCAAATGTGAAGAGGTATTCTTCAATCAAGCCTTCTGATTACAATCTCTCAGAAACTTCTAGACCGTACCGCACTGGCAAATCGACTAGAGGATTGTAACTGGCTTGGGATCTGAAAATAAAAGCTCTAGAAAACTCTTTGGAAGGCAGAAAGCTTTTTAGATAGAGAGAAGATTGAAAGTGAATGAGTGATTTGAAATGATCGAAATCCATCTCTATTTATAGAAATTCCAAAGGGAGAACTCTGTCAGAATTCGGGCAGAATTCGGGCAGAACTCGATGAGCAAATCTCGGTCAAATCCGCAACTGCAGGAGGACCAAGTTCCAGAGAATTCAAAAATCAAACGGCCACCAACCGAACTCTGGCCGAACTCTGGCCGAGTTCTGTCAGGGTTAGGTTAGGGTTTTAAAATAGATTTTTGGTGATTTTTGAAAACCATTTTGTAAACATTTTGATAGGTCATTTTAAAAACATTTTGAACTATTTTGGGGATAGCCTATTTGCCAGTACGACTCGGTGTACAACGTATTCCTAGACTCAAATAAAGTGAAAAATTATATTGCATAGGAAGTACAGACTCAAGTAGGCAAACAAATCTTCAGTCTTGAACGGAGTGAATATCCAATCTTGCTTATATCCAAGAAGCTGAGATGTCCCAACAAGCTTCGTATATCCAGACAGAGTTTTGATCAATTATTAAAATCAGGTTGACCATATGACCAATGGGCCAACACTAACAATGTGGCCGAATACAACGCTCTGGTCATTGGCCTCCAACTTGCAAGAGAGCTGGGGGTAGAATATCTCGAAGCATACGACGATTCGCAGTTAATCGTCAACCAGATCCGAGGCTCGTACGAGGTTCATCATGAAGACATGATCCCCTATCACCAAATAGCGATCAACATTATCTCGTCGTTCGAGGGGTTCTTCATTGAGCATGTCTCCAGACTCCGAAATATCGAAGCCGACGCCCTAGCTGGCCTTGCCGCTTCCCTAGCGGTTCTGAACTATGCTCACCAGTCTGTGGAGGTAATAGGCCATGAACTGGTCTGCTCCAAAAACAACGTTTAATTTGTGGCGAGTTATTCCGCCCAGACGATTGATGATGTCCCAGATTGGAGACAACCATTCATTGACTTCGTCGTCTACGATATCCTGCCCGAGAACCCAAAGGAAGTCACCTCCATCAAACGGCGTTCTCTCAGATTCTTCTA
This sequence comes from Iris pallida, assembly GCA_029216955.1. Lineage (NCBI taxonomy): Eukaryota > Viridiplantae > Streptophyta > Magnoliopsida > Asparagales > Iridaceae > Iris > Iris pallida. The sequence goes on from JANAVB010037819.1 coordinate 8,967,814, forward strand.
CGATACAGAAACAAAAATGCTGTATCGACGATCCTACGATGGATTGTTGCTTCGATGCCTGTCAAACGCGGAAGCCAAAGAAGCCGTACGAGAAGCTCATGACGGTGTTTGTGGGGCCCATCAGCCTGGCCCTAAATTGCAAGATCGCCTTCGCCGAATGGGCTACTACTGGCCCACGATGTTAGCAGATGCGATAGACTATGCGAGAAAGTGCAAAGCTTGCCATGTCCATGCGGACTTTATTCACCAGCCATCCGAATTTTTACATCCGACAGTGGCATCCTGGCCGTTCGAAGCATGGGGAATGGATATCATCGGTCCAATTACTCCACCTTCCTCCCGAGGATATTGCTTCATACTCGCAATCACAGATTACTTCTCCAAATGGGCGAAAGCTGTCCCGCCTGCAGAAGTCAAGACTTCAAATATGATCAGCTTCCTTAAGCATCACGTCATCTATCGCTTTGGACTGCCACGAAGGATCATACACGATAATGGTCCGCAGTTTGTAAGCCATGCCTTCTATCGATTCTGCGACAAGAACCGCATCCAGAATATTGCTTCAACACCATACAATCCAGCAGCAAACGGGTTGGCCGAAGCATTCAACAAAACCATCATTAAGTTACTCAAAAAGTTCGTATCGTCCAATAAATGCGACTGGAACGAAAAGCTTGGTGAATGCTTATGGGCGTACCGTACCACAGTCCGAACGGCCACAGGGAACACACCATTCTTCCTGGTGTACGGGAGTGAGGCAGTTCTCCCATTGGAGACTCAAATACCCTCACTCTGCGTCGCCCTCACTTATCAATTGACGACGGATGATAACTACCGACGCCGACTACAAGAGCTAGAGGCCTTAGATGAAAAGCGTCTCCTGGCTCAGCAACGAATCGAGCTATACCAAGCACGCATCTCTGGAGCCTTGAACAAGAAGGTTAAAATCAGAGCATTCCAAGTGGACGATCTCGTTCTGGCAGTCCGGAGGCCGATGGTCATGGCTCACAAGACCGTCGACACATTCCAGTCAAAATGGGAAGGTCCATTCATCATTGAGGCTGTATTCTCCAACGGTGCTTACCGCCTCGCAAAGCAAAATGGAGGCTTGCTCATGTTGCCTGTCAATGGCAAGTTCCTGAAGAAATATTATGTCTAAATGACACATTCCAGATTATCGAGTCATGTACCCGCTGGTACCGCTGAACTCACATCCACAATATTCCAGATTATCGAGTCATGTACCCGCTGGTGCCGTTGAACTCACCTCCACAACATTCTAGATTATCAAGTCATGTACCCGCTGGTGCCGCTGCACTCACCTCCACAACATTCCAGATTATCGAGTCATGTACCCGCTGGTGCCGCTGAACTCACACTTTCACAATATTTCAAATTATCGAGTTATGTACCCGCTGGTGCCTCTGAACTCATATTCCGGTCACTCTTTTAGATAGTAAGTCACGTATGATCATACCTCTGAACTTTTTTCCTGGAAAAGATCCTCCCTCATGATCCACTACCCGCACTCCCAGTGCACAAAAAGGGTAATCGATCCACAAATTTCCAAAATAGCTATGTCCTCATTACCTCTGAGTCGTATCATTTCCGCCAAAAACAAATCACCCCTTTACATAGAACTTCCATCTCCTCATTACCTCTGAGTCGTTCTATGTACCCTCCTTCATTGAGCCCACTCCTGTCATGTCCTCATTACCTCTGAGTGGGAAGGCTCCGTCGAAGAAACCTTTATGCTTGCCATGTCCTCATTACCTCTGAGTAAGTATGATGATTCCCTTTCGACATATTATATGTACCCACAACCGGAGTACGCCAAGGATAATAGGTCCACAAATATTCCTCGCTGAGTCCACTCCTGCCATGTCCTCATTACCTCTGAGTAGGAAGACTCCACGATAAAACCTCCGTACTTACCATGTCCTCATTACCTCTGAGTAAGTATGTTGGTCCTCTCTCGTCTTATTTCCCGTACCCTGAACCAGGGTACACCAAGGGTAATGAGTCCACAAATGTCCTCTGTTGACCACAAATATCCTCCGTTGAGTCCACTCCTGTCATGTCCTCATTACCTCTGAATAGAAAGACTCCACGGTAAAACCTTCATACTTGCCATGTCCTCGTTACCTCTGAGTAAGTATGTTGGTTCCTCTTCATCCTATTATCCGTATCCTAAGTCGGGATACGCCAAGGATAATAGGCCCACAAATATCCTTTGACAAGTCTTTTAGTACAGGCCCACCATTCCTCATCATGCCCCGGGAGCCCAGCTGCTCCATGGCATTCTATCTCCCGATACCCCGAACACCCACGACCACCTTACTGTTGGACTGTTCTAGGTATCCCCAATCAAACTTGTTACCCGTACCTAAAACCAAGGTATGCCAGGGGTAGCGAGTCCACAAGACAAGTCCCCCATACGGGGCACACATCACCACAATTCTACAGGCACAACAAGCAATACAAATAAAAGATAGAATGGAAAGTACTCTTTATTTGAAGGATGAAAAAAGCATTACATGATTTCGGGACCACGTCCCTCTCAAAAAGAAAAGAAAAACAGAAACAAAAGAAGATAAGGCCGACTATAGTTCGGCATTACATAATTCTAAAAGGCGATTCTTCACAAAGGTAGTCCCCCGCTCTAACCTCTGTTTAGCTCGGCGCTCGGCCTCCTGGGATAACTGCTCTGTGTCATTCAAATACATATATGCCTGCCAGTCGTCCTCCATCTTCTTCAGGGCAAGTTCTAGATTGGCCGAAGCCCTACTAAACTTGTCAGCCTCCTGAATGGAAATCCCTTTCTCAATACAAACAGCTTCAAGCTCGGACTCCAGGAAGGCCAGCTTTCTCTGGAGCTCGAGGATCTGCTCTCGGGTGTCGGTTACCCTACGGGAGGCAGCTGCTTCCCGAGCCATGCAATCTTCAGTTCGGCGGCTCCATTGATCGTACAACCGAGTCAAATCCCGGCGATCCTTCAATATAGTCGGCTTGAGCGATTCCCGGGCAACCATCACCTTTTCTACTGCGGTAACGAGGAAATTACGCTCTTGGTTTATTGCTGCGGGTAAATCAGCTTGTTGCTGCATACGAAACTGGGCCACAAGACGGTCAGCCTCTAACAGCTTAGGCTCCAGAAGCGCAGCCAGGTCCCCTCCACCGGGAAGTGTTCTAAGGATATTGATCTGGCCACCGGCGCATTGACGGGCCAGAGCAAAGGGAGTCCCCCTTTCCACAGCTGCCTCGATCCTCCTCTTCAGGTGGCGGTGGAAACTGTCAACCACATCCTGGGACACTTCATCCAAAACCTCTGTAGAGGACGACGTCAAAGGGAGTGTGGCAGGCAGTGTCGAAGGAGTAGCCTCAGAACTTGCCGTCCCTGCCACCAAAGGAACAAATTCTGTGTGAAAAGATGCATGAATGGCAGCTAGCTCCTCTTCCGCTGCCCGAAGAGCCTGGATGCTGGGCAGGGCGGAAAGGTTAACCCCCGAAACTATGTTCGCAGAGGGTACAGGAGGCATTGTCCCTTGCCCTAGCTGTATTGCCACTTGGGCTCCCGAACTCAACCCGGCTGGAGGCCCCTCAATATCGGTTAGAAAAGAAGGAGGCACACGTGCTTCCGTCAGATCTCCCCTGGTGGAGTCCGCCCTGGTGATAACCGTCACCGACAATAAAGGGGTGGGACCTGTACGTCCAAAGCAACCATTAATCGACGTAACCCGAAGGATGGGATGATAGAGTAAATAGGCTTCCTCACAAGTTAAGGTTTGACTTACCTTACCAGAGGAAGAGCAGGGAGGCTGCTGCTCGGTCGCAGCTGGCATAGTCTCTCTACCCGCGGCTTCCAAGCCGAATTCGACTAGCCTCTCAGTCGTAGCCATCCTTGAATAGGAGCCAGCCAGGACAGTGTCATCCTGTTGAAGTTCAGATGTCTCAGGGATGGGTGCAGTAGAGCCCCCATCTCCCTTGGTTGAGGTCCCAACAAGGTGAGACTCCTCGACCGCCTCCGGAAGAACCCCAGCAGAAATGATAGCAGTACATACATTACTGACCAAATGGGACAAGACCGGATCGACCTCGGCAAGCGGGTCCTGGGAAGCAAACTCATCTGACGCCTATAAAGAGGAAAAGAAAAAAATGTTAGGCCATAACATAGAAGAAGGGAGAAGGAGGTAGTTGAAATTCAAGTCACCTCAGAAACAATGTCAACATCATCAATAAACAGCCTGCGACGTCTTACCGCAGCGTGCTTTGTAGAGTAGGTTCGGCCATCAGCGGTAATCACGCGCCTGCTTCGCTCACGCGAAGGACCAGACACAGCAGGTGGTCGATCCTCCACCACCTCGTCAGGACCAGTAGGCGGCTGACCCGCCACCCTTTCATCTGGCATAATAGGGGGCTGATTCCCAACTTCATCGTCCGAAGAATGTGACGAGTCATCAGCGTCCTGCTCATCATCCTCTTCGTCCACCGCAGTGGATTCTGAGTCCGGCACAGGAACCCTATTCGCCCCTCTCTTTCTCTTCTTGGATCCCTCAGGCTTCTCGGCCAAGCCAGTGCCAGCAATGAAGCTAGTACTCATATCAAAGTTGACAGAAGGCTTGCTTGCTGCAACGTGATAAAGGGCCGCCATGTACAAAATATCCCCTGCCGTCTTCGCATCAGGGACCGAGAAGCTAGCCCGGGTATGGACTGCATTGTAATAATGCCAAGCCTAGATGCCATCGAGTACGCTGCCCTCAAAGCCCAGGCAAGCGCTAGGTCAATCAAGGAACAGCTGACTATAACCGAATTAACGAGAAAATCTACTGGGCAGATAAGGCTCCAGGTATACGTTAGTTCGATAACGATATACTAGGTGCGCAGGGCAAATATTGCACAACCAAAGAAGCATCTTCTCAGATAAGAGTTGGGGAGAATCAATATCGTCAACATGTACTCCCCTCACTTCTCTGGCGGTAAATTGAGGAAGAGAGATAAAGAAGTCAGGCCCGTCAACTCTCGCCAACGCCCTCCGACAGGCCGGCATGGTGTCATGCTCCCAAGGCTGATGACGGTATCAAAAAAGGAAGGCGTCATCAGCAGTAACATCTTCTTCAGTTCCTGGCCTCATCAATGACCGGTAATGCATCAATAACCACCCCATGAGGTAATGGTATGGTAGTTTTATCCGTTCAAAGTCCAGCGCCGTCTCACGAGCAATGACTTTAGACGAAAATGTACGGAGGCCGTGGTGTATGCTACACACCATGGCCGGAAGAAGGGCCAGTCTTACATTAAAGACCAGCTTCACAGCCTGGAGAATGAAGTGGCGGTTGATCCTTTCGGTAGAACCTGCCCCTTCCGAGACTACGCAATTTCGTAGCCACACCATCAAGAACCCGGCCAAAAGTACTTTTTCAGACATCTTCCGAGTACCATAGTAGAAATAACTGAAGGAGTAAGTGCGACTCCCAAATCTATCGCATTTGGACCTCGACCTTTTTGCATTCAACTTCAGGTCCTGTACCTCCGCCTGGGTTCGAGGACTCCGAGGAGAAACCCGGCCAGAAGGACGTAATTTGAAAAGATACGCGACCCAAGCCGTGGTATGGGGGACATTCCCTTCTGAACTGTTATTCTTTTTGATAGCAGTCTGGTGACAGATGCTATGATGACACAGCAGTTCCCGGTACACAGCGACGAAACCCAGGAATCGTCGATCCAGATCATCGAATTCTTCGTTCGTCGGGGTATATACTTCAAAGGCCTCGCCCCCCCACGGCAGCTTAGAAACAACATGCATTTCATGAAGAGCAAGTCCCAACTCCCCTCCGGGCGCGAAGAAAGTCCCCGTTCGCCGGTTATACAGCTCCAAGAGGGCCATAAACAGAGGCTTGTTGACGGGCAACCCGTAACAGGTGCCCCGGATGGCGTAGTAAAGATCAATCTCCCGAAGGAACTCCTCGTAGTTCCTCAGGATCCATGAGGTAAGATTGGCCCATATAGGAATAGGGTTTATCCAATTCAGCAGCGACAACCTACCCACAGGATAAAACCCCTTGCGAGCGAGTTGATTCAGAATGGTATCAACTCGAGTAAAAGTGAAGTTGGGACCAGTCACGTTTATAAAAGTACCAGGAAGCAGTCCCATCACACTCCGACTGACTAAATCCTTGCCCTCACATGCCGACCCCGTACGCCTATTATAGTGAATGTTCCCCACGAACATCCCCGATTGGGTGGGAGTTAGGGAGCACACAATTGTCATGCTCAACGGTACCATGTTAAACCACGAGAGGGGATAATGCCGCTCCATCTCAGGAATATGGATCTCCATCCCATCCACGGTAAAATCCTAGTTCTCGGAGACGTCCAACAATCGGAAGTTCTTTATGGAAAAGGCATCTCCGAAAAGAAAAGCCGGTTTCAGATATTCTCCATCCAATCTCTCCGAATTCATCATAGTACAAAGAAAGTGGAAAGGCTGGTTGTTAATGGTAGCCACCCTCTCCAAAGGTTCATTAGCGGGAAGCTGATCCGTTATGTGTTGAATTAAGCCGTCGAGCCGTACGCCCACGGCAAATTGAGCTGAACCCACTGCTGGGTTGGTTGGGAGGTTCACTAAAAAAGGATTAAAAGATGGTTAAAGCGAAGTCACTGAACAAATCTCAAAAAAGAAGTTCCTACGAGCCTATGCGGCTCGAATCAACGAAGCCTTATGCGGCTCAATAGAACTTATGCGGTTTGGGTCAACACAGCCTCATGTGGCCCAGTTCAGTTGGGAGTTCCATATGACACTGGTCCGATAGCTTATGCAGATCGGGTCAACACAGCAGAAGAGCTTATGCGGCACGACTTAGTAAACTGCTATGCGGTTCAGTTTGTCAAAAACATTTGCGGCTCCGTTCCAAGGAGGCTTCATGCGGTTCATATCCAGAGGCTCGAATCCTTCTCATGCGGCTCAAACATAGGGCATCTCCTATGCGGCTCGTATATGAGAAGGTCATGCGGCCCATACAATATATGCGGCTCTATCACGATCGAACTTAGGCGGTTCAAATGAAGTCTTGTGCATAAATCATGCGACAGAGCCATGGGTTCTTAGAGTTCAAAGAATTCAAAGGCAATCCTTACCCTTGAAAGCAAGGTGGACATCGGGGTGTACTTCGGGCATGACGGCCGACGAAGAGGCTGCCTTCTTATCTTTCGCAGCAACAGAGGTGATCTTGGAAGATTTGGGGGCCATTTCCGACGGTCGGAGAAGGGAAATGAGGAAAGAGAAGCGAGACAACAATAGTTGGAACAAAAGAGGAAGTAAAGAAATCCCTCCAACGGAACTCATCCATATTTATAAATAAAAGCGAGGCATTTTGATTCCCGTGTATACACGAAGACCGACTCTTCGGTTATCGAGACGAGCCGCCTAAAATGAAGGCCACTCCTGGGATCCCGTACCGAAAAGTGGCCTTTAAAACTGACAGTGAATCAACAGCATTTAATGTAAAAGATTGCCATGCATGGCAACGATGACGTAGCCAAAACATCCATGCGGCTGAACCATCTATGCGGCTAAGCCATCCATGCGGCTGAAACATCCATGCGGTCAGGATTTTATATACGGACAGAAGAATTTATATACAACCATGCTTCTTATTCAAAGTATTTCAATTTTGCAAATTGAAAACTTTGAAGGATGTCTTGTAGAAGTATGAAAAATAATAAAGAAAGATCCATGCGGCCAGGAAACCCCATGCAGCTCAGAAAGACCATGCGGCTCAGAGAGTCATGCGGCACGAGGGGCTATGCGGCTCAGAGAGCCCATGCGGCTCAAAGATTCATGCGAAACGAGGGGCTATGCGGCTCAAGACATTCCATACGGCTCAGAAGAGGAGGCATGTGGCTTACAAACAGTTCTTCCCTCCGCCCTATACTGCATTAATTACCTAGACGGCTGACAGCTCTGAAAAAGTGACAGCTCTGACAGAAAGATGTAATTATGACTCTGTCATAATGACAGACCCCTAGGGAAACGAAGGAGATCTCTGACACAATCCCTTGAGATCCAGAAAATGCCACGTAGCCTTGACACGTGGACATTCGTATGCGGCCCAAGCAAAGACCCCCCATGCGGCTCAGGTCGACGCTGCCCTATACGGCTCAGGCTAAAATAGTCTTATGCGGCTCAAGCGGAGGCTCCTTCTATGCGGCTCAAGCAGACGCTTTCCCATGCGGCTCAAGAGGACCATCTCCATGCGGCTCACGCAGAGGCCTCCCCATACGGCTCGTAAGGATCATCTCCATGCGGCTTACTACCCATTATGTGGCCCAGATTATAATGTGGTTCGAAGGGCCACTCCCCAAGCAGCCCTGACACGTGGCCAGTCGTATGCGGCTCAATCCTTATGCGGCTCATTCTTCATGCGGCTTAGATCCCCTCAGTGACTCCCAGGGCATGTGTCATAAAGCCAATCAATTTCCCAGATCTACTACAATCAAAGATTGGGTCAAATCCCAATAATCTGGGACACGTGGCAGGAGAATGAATTAAACTTATTCATTCAGATTCACAGACATCAGCAAATCATCATCATGGAGATTTATTCCAATAAGCATTAATTACTGATAGGATTTGGTGCAATCTACATTGAATGGCCCAGATTCATCACACTCAAGATGAATGGCCCAGATCGATCAATCAACAGGCCGCCGCCACTCTAAGGGGCAATTATTGCAAACCCTAATGATTGCGTTCCCCTTCTTATAAATAACAAGGTGTCATTCCCTTGCAGGAGGACCCCCTTTTCGAGACAGACACACAGAGAGAGACATAGAGAGAAAAGAAAGAGAGTATTTTCTTCAACGCCAAGCAGTACTTCCCCGGAGTCAAGGCTGCATCCGATCGTCCAAGGAGTAAGGCAGAGCTGCCGTCGCTTTCTCGAGCCTCTATCGTCACCCCCAGAATCTAAAATAAACAATTATACTCAGATTGCTGTACATAGGTTTTCGTCCCCAGGCTTTCTTTGTACAAGCGAGTTTGCAATATGAAGTAAAAGTCCAGTCCTCCGACAGTGGCCTTCGCACTTTAACATCCATGGTCATTGCCCGCGATGTGACAAAAGATTTTAAACGGATCGAGCTGCCCTATCATTATTTGATAGGGTGGCTGTTGATGCATTATCCGTCTTTGATGAGACCGGGCTCTAAAGATGGCGTAACTGATGGCGACGCTTTTACCTTCCGCTATCGTAATAAGTCTTGGGAATTCGAGACCATGTGTGCTTGTCGAATGGCACTGGCGAGGGCAGACATGTACAACATTTTCGTATCTGTCCCTCGTTTTACTGATGAGGAGATAGCGGCTGTACATCTCGACGGTATTGGGCCCCCTCAACTTCTGGACGGCCAGATGCTTCTGTGGCTGCGTAACATCTGCCCCGCTCATCTGGTGTATCGCAACCGTAACACTGTCTTTCTGGAGCCTTATCTGTATAGTAGGTTCGCCCGGTAATTTGAATATAGCTAGCTTTTATAGACAGCCCCAGCTCTTGTCTGGGTTTTGAAGGCAGCCTTTTTGACGGCATCAGAGCCTGGCATTACTATGACACATTCCATACCCGTACCGTTTTCTCAGTTCCTGCTATCAAGGCGTCGGTAGAGATCTTGTATATAACAGCTCTGTACCATATCATGGCAAACAAGCCCCCTGTCGGTTTTAACCCGGGTACCAGTTTCATCGTTGGTACCGGCCTGGATGAGGGTTCCCAGGGGGCCAAGACAAGGAAGATGAAGAACAGAGTTGAAGTGCCAGATTCAGACTCCGCTGCTGCAGATGACGAAGGCGACAAGCATGATAGAAATGACTCTTCCCTTCCGGTGGCAGATGTAGGAGCGGATCAGCCGCCTATTTTGCCAGATGAGATGGTGGTAGATCAGCCATCCGTTGCACCCAGTCCTGCCCAAAAGTGTAGCAGAAAACTTTCTCCTGTTGGCAACATTTCTCGCTCTCGGAAACTGGCTGTGACCAGACACCGCGGGCTAACTATAAAGGAAAGAGGCGAAGAAGTTGACCCCGCGTCAGAGGTAAACAAGTTACTACCGTTCCTTCCTTTCTTCTAGCTTTGATTTTAATTATCTTCCTTCCCTCTTGTAGGTGTCAGAAGAAGAGGACTCTCGAGTTGCCGAGGTCGTGACTCGGGATGACAGGGACTCCGGTGAGCCTGCCCCTGAAATTGCTGAATTCCGTCAAGATGATGTTGATCGAGTTGTCTCTCTCTCCGAGGTGGCTGGGACAGAGGAGCCGGCCGAATTTAACTTAGAGAACACGGGTGAGGAGACCATGCCAGCTGTGAACGAGCTGCAGCCTCCATGCTCCTCTTCTGGTAAGATAAACCAAATCTTAACTTGTGAGGAGGCTTATCTGCTCTATCATCACATCCTTCGGGTCACGTCGATTGATCATTGTCATGTACATGCAAGTCCTGCCTCTCCAGTACCGAGGACGGACATTGTTGAGACAGACTCTGTCGAAGGGGCACTGGCGGAGAGGAGCGTACCCCTTCTCCTTCCGGCTCGTCTTGACGGGCCTCCTACGGGCTCGAGTTTGGCAAGTCCGGTGATGGGCCAACCGGGGCAGGAGACGATGGTCCTTGTGTCTTCCTCTGCTCGGACGGCCCCGAGAGTCGACCTCTCTGACCTGCCAAGTATCCAGGCTCATCGGGTGGCAGAGGAAGAGTTAGCCTCTATTCGTGCATCGTTCTGCTCGAAAGTTGCCCCCCTGGTGGCAAGTTCTAACACAACTCCTCCGATGTTACCGGCCACGCTTCCTCTGATGTCGTCCTCTACAAAGGTCCTGGACGAAGCGTTACAGGACGTGGTTGACAGCTTTCATCGTCACTTAAAAAGTGGAATAGAAGCTGCTGTGGAGAGAGGAACCTCTTTCGTCTTGGCCCGGCAATGCGTCCAGGGTCAAATTGATATCCTTAAGGCCCTTCCCGGTGGGGCAGGGGTGGCTGCACTTCTGGAGATGAAATTGTTGGAGACTGATCAGCTGGTGGCCCAGTTTCAGGTGTTGCGGCAGGCTGATCTGTCTGCTGCTATAGATCAGGAACGCGGTTCCATCACAACTGCTATAGAAAAGGCGAGGGTTGCTCAGGATAAAACTCGACCGGCCATACTGAAGGATCTTCGCACTCTATCTGATCGATATGACCAATTGAGCCATGAGAGTAAAGACGTTACGGCTCGAGAAGCAACTGCCTCCCGCGAGATCACTGACACGCGGGAGCAGATCTTTGAGCTCCAAAAGAAGTTAACTTTCTTTGAGTCTGAGCTTGAGGCTGCCCGTATCGACACGGGGCTAATTATCCAGGAGGTTGACAAAGTCAATCAAGCTTCGGCTGACCTGGAAGTGGCTCTGAAGAAATTGGAAGATGACTGGCGGGCACTCATGGACCTGGATAATGGGGAGCGGTTGTTCCAGGAGGCTGAGCGCCGAGCTAGACAGAGGCTTGAGCGGGGTACTACCTTGGTGAGAAACTGCCTCTTGGAATTGTGTAATGCTGAACTATAGTCGGCCTTTTCCTCTTTTGTTTCTGTTCGCTTTTCTTTTGTTTTTGAGAGGGATATGGTCCCCAAACATGTGATGCTTTTTTTGACTTTCAAATAAAGAGTACTTTCCATTCTACCCTTCATTTGTCTTGCTTGTTGTGCCTGTGGTATTGTGGTGATGTGTGCCCCGCATGGGGGACTTGTCTGTGGACTTGTTACCCCTGGCATACCTAGGTTTTAGGTACGGGTAATAAGTTTGATTGTGGATACCTAGAACAGTCCCCTAGTAAGGTGGTCGTGGGTGTTCGGGATATCGGGAGATAGAATGTCATGGAGCAGCTGGGCTCCCGAGGCATGATGAGGAATGGTGGGCCTGTACTAAGAGACTTAGCAAAGGATATTTATGGGCCTATTATCCTTGGCGTACCCCGACTTAGGATACGGATAATAGGATGAAGGGGAACCAACATACTTACTCAGAGGTAATGAGGACATGGCAAGTATGAAGGTTTTACCGTGGAGTCTTCCTACTCAGAGGTAATGAGGACATGGCAGGAGTGGACTCAACGGAGGATATTTGTGGTCAACAAAGGACATTTGTGGACTTATTACCCTTAGCATACCCTGGTTCAGAGTACGAATAATAAGACGAGAGAGAACCAACATACTTACTCAGAGGTAGTGAGGACATGGTAAGTACGGAGGTTTTACCGTGGAGTCTTCCTACTCAGAGGTGATGAAGACATGGCAGGAGTGGACTCAGCGGAGAATATTTGTGGACCTATTATCCTTGGCGTACTCCGGTTGTGGGTACGGATAATAAGTCGAAAGGGAATCATCATACTTACTCAGAGGTAATGAGGACATGGCAAGCATAAAGGTTTCTTCGACGGAGCCTTCCCACTCAGTGGTGATGAGGGCATGGCAGGAGTGGGCTCAATGAAGGAGGGTACATAGAACGACTCAGAGGTAATGAGGACATGAAAGTTCTATGTAAAGGGGTGATTTGTTTTTGGCGAAAGTGAAACGACTCAGAGGTAATGAGGACATGGCCATTTTGGAAATCTGTGGATCTGTTACCCTTTTTGTGCACTGGAAGTGCGAGCAGTAGATCATGAGGGAGGATCTCTTTTAAGAAGAAAGTTCAGAGGTATGGTCATACATAACTTTTCCCCGAAAGAGTGACTAGGATGTGAGTTCAGGGGTACCATCGGGTACATAACTCGACAATCCATGAATTTTAGAATCAAAGTGTATGTTCAGAGGTACCAGCAGGTACATGACTCGATAATCCGGGATTCCTGTAAATGTGAGTTCAGCGGCACCAGCGGGTACATGACTCGATGATCTGGAATATTGTAAAAGTGAGTTCAGCGGCACCAGCGGGTACATTGTTAGGGTTATATACTAAAAGCATCACTTTTGTAGTAACCTTATTTCCTTAAATTTTGAATGAGAATCATATGGGCAAATGTTTACATATTATATTTGTTGCAAATGTTAATGCAAATGTCTAATATTCTATATTGTAGATAATATGGTGTGTGGTGTCACACAAAAGATCATATTATCAGTTTCCTATGGAGTATATATATAGTTCACAACCTAGATGGATTTGGATAATCTATTGGAAAGGTTATAGTGTAATCGGGTATTAGTCTATCTTGACTATAGGTTTACACTAGTACACTTTGTGTATATTGAACAGGACCACTTGAGGTTGTTCTCTTTGTACTGACTACATAAGAGAAAAAACACCTCTGTTATTATGGATGCTTGTTGTCTTAATCCAGATATAATAACGGACATGTATATGCAGTGTGCATTACTTTGACTCATAAAAGAGTGAGATTCATTATGGATCAACAACCTCTATGAATTGGGTAATAACATTGTATGTATGATGTGCTGTTGATTATAAATGGAATCCATGTTCCGATACATCGGGTTGATGGTATCCTCTTAAGGAGCTCATAAAGATTGTCAAGTAAACCCTGCATGTGGATTATATCCGACATGACAAATAAAGTTGAGCGGTACTACTTAAGGATAAAAGATGTCGAATCAATATAGTTGTCAGTAACTTAATTTGATCGACGGACATACGATATCTTAACATGGGGAGCCAAACGAGCATATAATAAAAGGAGCCCACAAACATAATTTGGGATTAGGGAGGTAGTGCAACAATAGCCCATTAGTGGACCGAGCTATTGTTAATGGGCCTGGATTGTGTGTTCGGGCTGAACACGGGATATCCAGATCCGTTAGGAGGCCTAACCCTAATTTCTCCTCATGGTCCCTGCCGTAGCCTATATATATCCTCTATTCTCTGGCCGCCAGATGACTGATCAGAAATCTAAAATTTTCTCTAAATTCGTAATTCACGTAAGAAGAGAAAGAGAGGGCTACCAAGGAGAAGAAAAGGTTGGGAGATCGTCGCCCACACGACGTCCAACTCGAGGAAGGAATACGTGCAGAAGATTTTGGGGTCGTCCGCTCGAGATTGCCAGGAATTACTTGTCTCCTTTCTGCCGCAGGTATAATTCGTGAACCCTAGTTTCCTCCTATGAAGGGTTAGAACACGTATCAGATCCGTTTAACTTTCTATCGATCAATACGTACACCAAAGGAAGGGTCCTAGGAATCCCCAGTTCCATCAATTGGTATCAGTGCCACATTGGATCTACGTATTGATTGATACGTCCATGTTGTCCAATAAAACCTGCGCTGTGTAATAGTCGGTAGATGTAGATCTGTTCTAACTCGGTTTTGCAGGCATCTTAGTTCCAACTATTATGGTCCAATGCATGTTTTTTGATTGTGTTGTTTAAACCACGGACATGTCGTGGATGTTGTTGTTGCTGTGGATGTAATTAAAATTACGAGGGTTGATCGTGCTTATTATTTTAATTTTTCAATCTAGATTATGTGTGAACTCCTTCGGGAGGCATAGGATTGATGTAATTTTAATTATTTTTGATCAATCGTGATGGCGTTGGTGGCTGTTTCTGACGCCGGACGAGATGCTGGTTTTAAGCAGTCCAGAGGCAGACAGATGATTTTCGATGAAGGTCAAACCCCGTATAGATCTGCGCAGCACCAAATTTTGGATTCGGATAGTTGAGGACGGAGCAGCAAAGATGACCATAATAGTTGGATATTTTCTCTTTTTTTTGTCATTTTGCTTTTTCTGATTATGCATGTTTATTATTGTGTGGTTATTTTTTTTGAAAAACCAAGCCTACATTAATAATGGACAACATGGACATAATATCAACTAGTAGAAAAACCCTCATTGTTAAATAACTAAGTGGGAGAGGATTTTTTTAGTATAAATCCTATGGTCTCCATTACTGGTTTGTAGGTGATGAAATTATACTTGCGTGTTGGCTTTAGTGCTTTCCTCCATATCGGATGAGTATAATTATGGATCACCAGTACAAACTTCCTTAGGGATAATAGTAGAAAGTTACCTAGTATGTGTTCACTTCTCCATCTGAAGAAACTCATTACAAGGTAATGGACTTAGTATTAAGTAATGGTATACACTTAGATACAAATAATGGTATCCTCCCCATCGGAGTCACTACTATTATTTGTATGACCAGAGCAAGACCAGCATATTAATTTTATTTGTCATAAAGTTATATTGATATGATAGTAAAATTAATAAGAAAAATCTACTTGAACAAAGTTGAATTTGTATACGTCCACACTATCGTGGCATGCTAAATTCATGGTATTCAAGGTGTTGGTGAATTTCTTATTATTGTTTTGAGGGAATCAATATTTAGTTAATTCAAAAAGTTTTTTTTGCCCTACATAATTTTATTTATGTGATTCTCAGGATTTCAAAAATGGGTTCTTTCAGTCCACTTATGGTGATTCTTAAAGAAAACAAACTTACTGGACCTAATTATATTGACTAGAAACGTAATTTGGACATTGTTCTGACTGCTGAGTAGAAATATGTACTTGTTGAGGAATGCCCACCTAAGCCTGATGCTAACTCTGATGAAGAGGTCAAAGAGGCTTATAAGAAGTGGAAAAAGGTAGATGAGATGGCGCGGTGTTACATTCTGGCATCTATGTCAAATGTACTGCAACATTAGCATCAGGCCATGGCCACAGCTTATGACATGATGTATAACCTCAAGGAACTCTTCGGACATCAGAGTAGAGCAGCTAGGCAGTTTGCTATAAAATGTTTGATGAATACAAAAATGGCTGAAGGTACTCCAGTGAGGGATCATGTTCTCAAGATGATGGGTCATCTGAATGAGATGGAGATCCTTGGAGCTGAAATCGATGGGGAAACCCAGGTCGGTATCATTCTCGGGACTCTGCCTAAAAGTTTTGACAATTTCTGCCTTAATTACAACATGAACAAAAGGTTGTATAGTTTGCCAGAACTTGCAAAAGAGCTACAGGATGCTGAATCTCTCTTTAGGCAGAGTGGTCATGTTTTTGTTTCTGAAAAGGCTTCTACTTCTAAGCCAAAAGGCGGTAAGAAGAAGAACAACATTCAGAAACAGACAAACTCAGCAAAGAAGGGCATGGGACATCAAGGTGCGGTGAAAAAGTCGAAAGACAAATGTTTCAAGTGCAAAGGGTCAGGACATTGGAAGACTGATTGTCCACTTCTCAAACAAGGGAACAAAGAAGGTATATCTCATTTACTAGTAGTTGAAACATGTTTAGCGGTGTTATCTACCGGCACCTGGTGTGTAGATACATGAGCCACTAATCATGTCTGCAATACATTGCAGGGGTTCCAGGAAACCAGACGGCTCAGTGATGGAGAGATATGCTTGTTCATCGGTGATGCTACAAAAGTATCGGTCGTTGCATTAGGAGATGTTACTTTATCTTTTGGTAGAAATAAGTCTTTGACATTGAGAGATTGTCTTTATGCACCTTCACTTAGAAGGAATTTAGTTTCTGCTTCTATGTTAGTTAAGGATGGATATTCAGTTTATTTTAATGACAATATTGTTATTAGAAAGAATAAACATTTTATCTGTTCTGGTGCATTGGTAGATAATTTGTATGTCATTAATCCTATTTTGCCCACAATGCAACTTATGGAAATGAATAATATGTCATCTAACTTAAATAAGAGAAAAGAACCTTCTTGTATGAACCAAACATATCTTTGGCACTTACGATTGGGGCATATTAGCCTAAGAAGGATTCAAAGACTGGTTGAAGATGGACCTTTGAGTTCATTGGAAGTGGAGGCACTACCAGTCAGTGAATCCTGCTTGGAAGGTAAAATGACCAAAAGGCCTTTTACGGTAAAGGGGTATAGGGCCAAAGATGTGTTGGAATTGGTTCATTATGATTTGTGTGGACCCATGACTATCCAAGCTAGAGGTGGCTTTGAATATTTTGTCACATTTATTGACGATTATTCAAGGTATGGATATATTTATTTGATGTGCCGTAAGTCTGAGTGCTTTGAGAAATTCAAAGAGTATAAGGCTGAAACGAAGAAACGTCATGGAAAATGTATCAAGTCATTACGATCAGATCGTGGTGGCGAGTAACTCTTTGGAAATTTTAGGGATTATTTATCAGAGGCTGGGATTGCATTCCAATTGACTGCACCTGGAACGCTCCAACAGAATGGTGTAGCCGAAAGAAGGAATAGAACTCTTATGGAGATGGTTAGATCAATGATGAGTTATTCGGATTTGCCAGATTTGTTTTGGGGATATGCCTTAGAGACTGCAGCTTATATTTTGAACTTGGTTCCTTCTAAGTCAGTACCTCTTACTCCCACAGAGCTGTGGATTGGGCGTAAGCCTAGTCTGAAACATGTTCGCATTTGGGGTAGTCCAGCACATGTGCTGAATGGGAAAGCAGATAGGTTGGAATCTCGTACAGAAGTACGCTTGTTTGTAGGCTATCTAAGAGGAACGAAAGGAGGTTTATTTTATAGTCCTAAGGATCAGAAGGTCATTGTTAGCACCAATGCCCGATTCTTAGAGGAAGACTATGTGATGAACCATAAACCCACAAGTAGAGTTGTTCTAGAAGAACTGAGACGTGAGACACCAAGTACTTCAGTACCAACAGTACAAGAGGATGAACCACAAATAACTGCACAACGTGTCACAAATGTTACACCACAACCGATAGTGCCTCATCGTAGTGGGAGGGTTGTGATACATCCTGATAGATATATGTTCTTGGGAGAGTCGTCAGACTTCGTCCCTGAGGAACAAGATTATGATCCCTGTACCTACAATGAAGCACTCCAAGATAAAGATGTAGTCTTGGTAAAAAGCAATGATATCTGAAATAGAATCTATGGATTCTAATCAGGTCTGGGAGCTTGTAGAACCACCCGTTGGTGTAAAAGCCATTGGATGCAAGTGGTCTATAAGAGAAAAAGAGGATCAGACGGTAAGGTCGAAACCTTTAAAGCTCGGCTTATAGCAAAAGGTTTTACTCAAAGAGAGGGTATCGATTATGAGAAAACCTTTTCTCCTGTAGCCATGCTTAAGTCTATTCGGATTCTTTTATCTATTGCAGCTCATCTCGATTATGAGATTTGGCAAATGGATGTCAAGACAGCTTTCCTTAATGGAAGTCTTGAGGAAGACATCTATATGAAGCAACCAGACAGGTTCATTGAAAAGGGCCAGGAGCATCTTGTTTGTAAGCTCAAAAAGTCCATTTATGGACTTAAGCAAGCTTCCAGATCTTGGAATATATGTTTTGATCAGGTGATAAAATCCTATGGATTTGATCAATGTCAGGATGAATCATGTGTATACAGAAAGTGTGACGGAAACATGGTGGTGTTCCTAGTACTTTATGTGGATGACATCTTGCTTATTGGAAACAATGTGAAGGTATTATCTGATGTAAGGGGATGGTTATCCAAACAGTTTGATATGAAGAACTTGGGAGAAGTAGGTCACATCCTTGGGATCAAAGTTCTACGAGATCGCAAGAAAAGGATGTTGGGCTTATCCTAAGCTTCCTATATTGATACTGTACTAACTCGTTTTAGTATACAAAATTCTAAGAAAGGTTTTTTACCTTTTAGACATGGAATTGCTCTATCAAAGGAGCAGTGTCCGAGGACACCTAAAGAGATAGTGAACATGAAGGCAGTTCCTTATGCTTCAGCAGTAGGAAGCTTAATATATGCAATGCTATGTACGAGACCAAACATCTACTTTGCCTTAGACATGGTCAGCAGATATCAGTCTAACCCAGGACAAGAGCACTGGACTGCCGTAAAGCATATTTTGAAGTACCTGAAAAGGACTAAAGAGTATATGCTAGTTTACCAGGCAGATAGTTTAGTTCCCTTGGGGTATACAGACTCAAATTTTCAGTCAGATTGGGATTCCAGGAAATCTACCTTAGGTTATGTGTTTACTTTGGGAGGTGGAGCCATTGTGTGGAGGAGTATCAAGCAAAAATGTATTGCTGATTCCACCATGGAAGCCGAGTATGTGGCAGCCTCTGAGGCAGCCAAAGAAGCGGTTTGGCTCAGAAACTTTCTGTTGGACTTAGATGTGGTACCTAGTTTGCCTAAGTCTATTACACTTTATTGTGATAATAATGGTACAATTACAAACTCGAAGGAACCACGAGCCCATAAGGCAGACAAACACATTGAGCGCAAGTACCACCTGGTACGAGATTTCGTAAAGAAAGGAAAAATTATTGTGATCAAGATAGCATCAGCGGACAACCTAGCTGATCCCTTTACAAAGAGCTTACCAGCTAAGGCTTTTGATAGTCATGTTGAGGGAATGGGAGTCAGATGTGTAGCAGCATGGCTTTAAGTATAAGTGGGAGATTTGTAACAGTATACTGAAAAGCAATGCTTTGAGTATAAGTGGGAGATTGTTAGGGTTATATACTAAAAGCATCACTTTTGTAGTAACCTTATTTCCTTAAATTTTGAATGAGAATCATATGGGCAAATGTTTGCATATTGTATTTGTTGCAAGTGTTAATGCAAATGTCTGATATTCTATATTATAGATAATATGGTGTGTGGTATCACACAGAAGATCATATTATCAGTTTCCTATAGAATATAAAATAGTTCACAACCTAGATGGATTTGGACAATCTATTGGAAAGGTTATCGTGTAATCGGGTATTAGTCTATCTTGACTATAGGTTTACACTAGTACACTTTGTGTGTATTGAACAGGACCACTTGAGGTTGTTCTCTTTGTACTGACTACATAAGAGAACAAACACCTCTGTTATTATGGATACTTGTGCTCTTAATCCGGATATAATAACGGACATGTATATGCAGTGTGCATTACTTTAACTCATAAAAGAGTGAGATTCATTATGGATCAACAACCTCTATGAATTGGGTAATAACATTGTATGTATGATGTGCTGTTGATTATAAATGGAATCCATGTCCCGATACATCGGGTTGATGATGTCCTCTTAAGGAGCTCATAAGGATTGTCAAGTAAACCCTGCAGGTGAATTATATCCGACATGACAAATAAAGTTGAGCGGTACTACTTAAGTATAAAAGATGTCGAATCAATATAGTTGTTAGTAACTTAATTTGATCGACGGACATACGATATCTTAACATGGGGAGCCAAACGAGCATATAATAAAAGGAGCCCACAAACATAATTTGGGATTAGGGAGGTAGTACAACAATAGCTCATTAGTGGACCAAGCTATTGTTAATGAGCCTGGATTGTGTGTTCGAGCTGAACACGGGATATCCAGATCCGTTAGGAGGCCTAACCCTAATTTCTTCTCATGGTCCCTGCCGTAGCGAATATATATCCTCTATTCTCTTGCCGCCAGATGACTGATCAGAAATCTAAAATTTTATCTAAATTCGTGATTCACGTAAGGAGAGAAAGAGAGGGCTGCCAAGGAGAAGAAAAGGTTGGGAGATCGTCGCCCACATGACGTCCAACTCGAGAAAGGAATACGTGCAGAAGATCTTGGGGTCGTCCGCTCGAGATTGCCAGGAATTACTTGTCTCCTTTTCGCCGCAGGTATAATTCGTGAACCCTAGTTTTTGCCTATGAAGGGTTAGAACACGTATCAGATCTGTTTAACTTTCTATCGATCAATACGTACACCAAAGGAAGGGTCCTGGGAATCCCCAGTTCCATCATACATGACTCAGTAATCTGGAATTTTGTGAGAGTGTGAGTTCAGCGGCACCAACGGGTATATGACTCAGTAATCTCGAATTTTATGAGAGTGTGAGTTCAGCGGTACCGGCAGGTACATAACTCAATAATCTAAAATGTTGTGGATGTGAGTTCAGCGCACCAGCGGGTACATAACTCAAAAATCTTGAATGTCGTTCAGACATAATATTTCTTCAGGAACTTGCCGTTCACGGGCAACATGAGCAAGTCTCCGTTTTGTTTTGCGAGGCGGTAAGCACCGTTAGAGAACACAGCATCAATGATAAATGGACCTTCCCATTTTGACTGGAACTTGTCGGCGGTCTTGTGAGTCATGACCATCGGCCTTCGGACTGCCAGAACGAGATCGCCACTTGGAATGTTCTAATTTTAACTTTCTTGTTGAAGGCTCCGAAGATGCGTGCTTGGTATAGCTCGATCCGTTGCTGAGCCAGGAGACGCTTTTCGTCTAAGGCCTCTAACTCTTGTAGTCGGCGACGGTAGTTATCATCTGTCGTCAATTGATAAGTGAGCGCGACACGGAGCGAGGGTATTTGAGTCTCCAATGGGAGAACTGCCTCGCTTCCGTACACCAAGGAGAATGGTGTGTTCCATGTGGTCGTTCGGACTGTGGTACGGTACGCCCAAAAGCATTTACCAATCTTTTCGTTCCAGTCACGTTTGTTGGACGATACGAACTTTTTGAGAAGTTTGATGATTGTTTTGTTGAATGCTTCTACCAACCCATTCGCTACCGAATTGTATGGTACTGAAGCAATATTCTGGATGCGGTGCTTATCGCAGAACCGATAGAAGACGTGGCTTGCAACCTGCGGACCATTATCGTGGATGATCCTTCGGGGCAGTCCAAAGTGATAGATAACGTGATGCTTGAGGAAGCTGATCACGTTTGAAGTCTTTACTTCTGTAAGTAGGACAGCTTCCGCCCATTTGGAGAAGTAATCTGTGATTGCGAGTATGAAGTGATGTCCTCGGGAGGAAGGTGGAGTAATCGGACCGATGATATCCATTCCCATGCTTCGAACGGCCAGGACGCCACCGTCGGATGTAGAAATTCGGATGGTTGGTAGATGAAGTCCGCTGGACTTGGCAAGCCTTGCACTTTCTAGCATAGTCTATCGCATCTGCTACCATCGTGGGCCAGTAGTAGCCCATTCGGCGAAGACGGTCTTGCAATTTAGTGCCAGGCTGATGGGCCCCGCAGACACCGTCATAAGCTTCGTATATGGCTTCTTTGGCTTTTGCGTTTGACAGACACCGAAGTAATAATCCATCGTAGGATCGGTGATACAGCATTTTCGTCTCTGTATCGTAGAAGAATCTGAGAGAACGCCTCCTGATAGAAGTGGCTTCCTTTGGGTTCTCGGGCAAGATGTCATAGACTACAAAGTCTATGAATGGTTATCTCCAGTATGGCACTTCGTCGATCGTCTGAGCAGAATAACTCGCCATGAATTGAACGTTGTTCTTGGGACAGACCAGTTCGTGGCCTATCACATCCACCGATTGATGAGCATAGTTTGGAACCGCTAGGGAAGCGGCAAGGACAGCTAAGGCATCGGCTTCGATATTTTAGAGTCTGGGAACGTGTTCGATGAAGAATCCCTCAAATGAAGAAATAATGTTGATCGCTATTTGGTGATAGGGGATCATGTCTTTATGGCAGACTTCGTACGAACCCCGGATCTGATTGACGATTAACTGCGACTCGTCGTATGCTTCAAGATATTCTACCCCCAGCTCTCTTGCAAGTTAGAGGCCAATGACCAAAGTATTGTACTCGGCCACATTGTTCGAGCAGGGTTCCGTGAGGGAGTAGGCGCGATTGATCACCAACCCGGAAGGAGAAACCAGCACCACCCCGACACTGACGACGATGTTGCCCTTAGGTCCAGTCCTTGAGGCGCCGTCGAAGAACATTCGCCATATATCATCGTGAGAGGTTGTATACGAGTCGGCGACCTCATCTGGGATTTCTTCATATATTCTAGAGGACTCCGAACCTGGGTGGGCTGCTAAAAAGTCTGCCAGAGCTTGACCTTTAACGGCCTTTTGTGGGACGAAGATCATATGATAAGGAGACAGTAATATTACCCATGTGGCGAGGCGGGAGCTGAGTGCCCCTGGTTTAGTCATGAGGACCCTGAGAGGGTTGACTCGTGAGATCACTTGTATGGTTTGTCCTGTGACATAGTGCCGCGTCTTTTGAATGGCGAACACCAGGAAGAGGCATTCCTTCTCCACAGCGGTATATCGGTGCTCTGGCCCAATCATCATTCGACTGAGGTAATATATAGCTTGTTTATGACCTGCATCGTTGTTTTGTACCAGCAGAGCCCCGAGGGAATGTTCTATTGCCCGTATGTAGAACAGGAATGGTTTTCCCGCAACCGGGGCCACCAGGACTGGAGGGTTCGACAAATATTATTTGATGATGTCGAAGGCACGCGGACATTCTTCGTCCCATACAAATGAGACGCGTTTCTTCATGAGATGGATGAATGGTCGACATCGCCCGAAGAGGTTAGAAATGAACCTCATGATTTAAGCTAGCCTCCCTTGAAGGCCTCTGAGTTCGCGAAGATTTCTCGGGGGACCCATCTCCATAATTGCCTTCGTCTTCTCAGGGTCTATATGAATACCCTGGGCGGTGATGATGAAACCCAAGAACATTCTACTGGATACGCCTAAGAAAGATTTCGTAGGATTCATTTTCAAATTGTGCGCTCGCATCAGGTCGAATACCGTCCTCAGATCCTGCAGATGATCTTCCTTACAGCGACTCTTGATGGCGATGTCATCAACATAGCACTCCACCATCTTGCGTAAGTGGTCTTTGAAGATGATACTCATGGCTCTTTGATATGTGGCGCCAGCATTCTTCAAACCAAAAGGCATGACTGTGTAGTAGTATGTGCCAATCGGTGTTCGAAATGATGTATGCTTCTCGTCGTCAAGAGACATTTTGATTTGGTTGTACGCCGAGAAGCCATCCATGAATGACATACGTTCAAAGCCGCAGGTGTTGTCAATCATGATGTCTGTGATAGGGAGGGGGAATTCATCTTTGGGATACGCCTCGTTCAGATTGCGGAAGTCGATACAGATTCGAATTTTTTCATTCTTTTTGAGGACCAGAACTATATTGGCGACCCAGTCAGGATGTTGCTCCACACGAATGAAGCCGCTGGCTATCAGTTTGTTGACTTCGGCTTCGATCGCATCCATGATGCCTGGGCAGAAGTATCGCTGTTGTTGCTTGACTGGCTTTACATCTGGCCGAATGTTGAGCTTGTCAAGGGCAACCTCGGGGTTTAGTCCTGGCATGTCTTCATACCTCCAGGCGAACACATCAATATATTCTTTGACAAGTTCCAGTAGCGATTCTCGCTCTTCGTCTATTAGGCTTTTACTGACGAAGATTAGTTTTGGAGAAGATTCGCTGCCGAGGTCGACCTGTATAACCTCATCTTCAGTAGGAGGTTCTCTCTGTTCGAACCACTTTTCCTATTGTGCATCCAACAGTTGGGCCCACGCCTCTAGCTCGAGGATTTTAGGAATGTTTTCATCTTCTTCGTAAGCGTCGACGAATGCCATATTGACTGATAGGGCTTGTCTGAATACGTCTCCTATGCTGGTATCTGAGTCAGAAGTTGGTGAACCAGTTGAATGTGAATGCCAGTCACGTTCTTCATCTGAACTTTCAGGGGTTGTTGTGGGTGTAACATACCCTAATCCACATCGAGTCTTGCTATAGTAGTCCCGTGGTTTGCCAGCCAGGACCGGTGGCTTCAAAGGTAACCGTTGTCCAGTGTCGTAGTTCAAGCCTGGCGTAGTCTCCAGATCATACCCCTATTTTTGCATGAGATATTTGGATTGGGGGCTATAAAGATACAGAGGCAGTCTCCCGGCATCTGATTCAAGGTCGACTTCTTCTATGGTGAAGGGCTGCAGATCGTCCTTCCGGCCGAAGATGATTGGATGGTCACCTCCCTCGATTATGCGGTAAGAGTCTTCTACTAGAGTAAGCTGGATTACGGTGTACACATTTGTCACCTGTGTGTGTAGGTGAGTGCCTATACCATGTTCCATAGCATACATTATACAAAGCTTATTGAGCTCGAGGTAGTTCAAAGATAGCCCTTTGTTGATAAAGTAAGGTATCTTTTCTAGGGGGATTACATCATCTGTGGAGGGAACATCAGTGTGGTCAGCCACATACTTGGCTAGCTCCGGTTCCTCTTCGGCTACCCCCTGTATAAACGAAGACTGAGAGGATGACCTGGGCAGCTTGATCGTCAGAGGTTCAGCTGGTAGAGCAGAATATGGAGTTGTTGGCAGACTAGCGACCCCCAGTTTGGTACTTGATGCTGGACGGGGAGTGGTTGGTTCGATAGAAGTCCCAGACCTTGCATCGGGGTGACGACTCTTCTTGGGAAGGCGTATCGTCATTGGCTTGTCGACGAGGTTGAGCTTTTCTGTTTACGGATGGCCGACTCTCGGTAGTCTAATTGTCAGTGGCTCTGTTGTGAGTCTTGGCACTTGGCCGGACCTTGGCAGCCGGATTATCATTTGCTCTTCTTGTGCCGAGAGGCTGATTGCGTCCTTACGCAGAGTGGCGGTAAGGGGCACGGACTTGTCAGGTTTGCGAGCTTGGAGGTGGATCGTCAGAGGTTCTTCTGATCCTGTGGCTGTTTCGGTACGAGCTTGCACATCTTCTTCACCAAGGTGCCTCTTCGACTTTTCGTACAGGCAGGAGTCTGAGTAGTAGGATTCGACCCCTTTGAAGGGATCGATGTCGGCAAATTCCGTCCTCACAAAGCCATGTTTGTCAACATATTTGAAGCACTGGTGCAGCGTGGAAGTCATGATCATATAATCGTGTATCCAAGGGCGCCCCAAGAGGATGTTGTAAGAAGTGTCTGCATCTATGACGTAATAGGTGACTTCTGACTAGAGGTCACCAATTTGGCACTTTAAGCGAATCTTTCCAATTGGGTAGCTCCTGTCCGAATTGAAACCGCTGATGGCGGTGTTTGTTGGCATCAGACGATGCATTAGAATGCGGAGATGATGTAGCAGACCCTTTGGGATGATGCTTATGGAAGAGCCAGGATCAATATGCATCCGGTCCACCTTTACGTCCCCGATGTATCCAGTGTAGTATAACGGGCGATCGTGCAGATTGGTTTTGATGAGCATATCCTGCAGAGTGAAGACGATATTAGGTATTGCTCCTGTGCAAGCGCTGTCTTGGAGATCCGCAGGCAGGCTTTCTCCCGTGAGGTTGACCTGAGCCAGATAGGCATCGACATTTTGGAGTGCATCGCTCAAAGCCGCGCGAACGTCCTTTGAGAGTCTCAGAAGCTCGTATAAGGACAACTTTGCCGGTGTGTTGGCTAATTGCGCCAAGATGTCGAAGTTATAGGGCTTCTCCAGCCCCTGCGGTGCATCTTTTCGGAGGGATTTGTCAAAGCGAGTCTCCTTCGACCTAGGCTTGTCGGTCGTCGGAGGCTGAGAAGGTCCCGGAGCGTCAGTTGTAGCGGGCTGATAATCCTCAGACGAGTTATCAGCTACAGGTTAGGATTGTGCCCCAGACCGAGTAACGACAGCTGTGACTTCTTTGATATCTGTCGAGACTGTACGACAGGATCTGACTTTTTTACTTTTCTTCTTACGAATGGAAGATGGTATGGAATGAATCACTTCAGATACCAAGTCTGGATGGACCCACATGACCTCCCCTTGTGATGTGGTGAGGGGCACTAGACCAGCAGCCTGATCTCGGGGAGGTGGAAGATTAGCAATCTCCATTATCGCCAGAGGGATGGGGACCACACCGTCTTGAGTTTCCGTTGGAGGAAAGCTACCAAATTGTACTGACACCATATTGGCTGCCACAGTTACCTCCTCGAAATCGATGGCCAGAGCGTTCGAATCGATGAGATTTTGGATGTACTATTTTAGTTGGTAACAGTCATGTGTAGCATGGTGGATGTAGCGGTGGTAATGGCAGTACTTTGGATTCTCCATTTCTGCCGGCCGAGGTTCCCGTCTTGGTGGAGGAAGCTGAATTCGGTCTCCTTGTATGAGCATGTCCAAGATGGGCTTGACGTGGCCGTCTTCGAAGGAGTAGGTCATTTATGGCCATTGCTTGTCTGCCTGTTTTGACTCAGGTTTCTGGGTTGTGTCGGCCACCATAGCCTGCTTACCCTTGTTGTCCCGATTGTTGGTGGAGCTACCCCCATTGTTGGTGTTGGCATTGGGACGCCTGCCCTTGTCCTCTCCCTTTGAGATGTGCAATCCCAGTTGGCGAGCCTTCTTCAATCGTTTTTTGGCACTTGTGGCACTGATGATAAACGTCTTCCGGTCCTTAAATTGACTTTCGCCCATCCAGAGACTGATTGTTGGGAGCAATCTCTTTTAGCAAATTTCAATCAAGGAGGAATCCGAATTTCTAGATGGCAACTTCATTACGGTTTGGCGAAACCGCCCGATATAGTTTCTTGTCAGCTCTTTTTCCCCTTAGACGACGTCCATGAGGGTGGACATTGTGATGTCCTGCCCTACTTCGTAGAATCTCTCCAAGAACTTGCGCTTGAAGCCGGCGAAGGAGTGGATGCAGTTGTCTGGCAGGTTGAGATACCAGTCGAAGGCGACTCCTTCCAATGATCCAATGAATAATCGTGTGAGGATGGCATCGTCATAGGACAGATGGTCGGTGGTGACCTCGAAGTAAGTGATGTATCAACTTGTGGAGGTCTTGCCATCATACGGGTTGATATTGAACGACTTATATCTTGGCGGAAAGGGAACATCCCTCCATGCAGCAGGGTACGGTTGCCGTATTCTGAGGTCTTGAGAGTTTTCTCGAGCGTGAAACATGGCTCGGAGCTCTTGGACCACTCTTCTCGCTTCTCGGGCCTCATCCACAGCGGTGGGGGCCGTTACTTCAGGAGGATTGTTGCCCGGATTTGGTGCCGCTGAATTTGAGTCCGTATTGACCGCGGGACCCACGCTTGTTTGGCCAGGCGTCCCTCGTTGCTGAGTTGGAAGGGCCGCTTTAATCTCGTCCACAGACTTGACCAAGGCATGCAGTATGGCCTCCAGAATGTCGATGCGTTGGCGATCACTGGAACCACCTTGGTTGCTGTCCGTCATGAATACCGTCCTTACGTGAGGAGAGATAGATGGCACGGTGGAGGATGTGTCTTCCGAGTCATACCCCTGTAATAAGAAATCATCAGGATATGTGGGAATGTCTTCCTCTGGTTCGGACTCAGAAGGAACAGTACCCCCAGTTTCTGAGTTTGCCTCGTCTTGGGAGTTGTGGACGTCCTCGGGGACGTCGGGGTTTGCTGCATCTGATGGAAGAGTTGTTTCCCTCGGCTCGTCTTCTTGGAACATCGGATTGTTGTGGAGGTTCGGAGGAGTGCTACCCCCAGTCCCAACAACCTCCAGTGGTGTGGACGATGAATCTCCCACTGTAGAAGATTTTGTCTTAGAACGGGTGCCTTGGAAAACTTCGGTGGTGGGAACCCGCTTAGACGATAGTCTCTTAGTCATATTGGTTGAAAACTTCGGGCTGGGAACATTTGTCTTCTTCCCTCTCCCATCAGCAGGGATTTTCTGAGCAGAGTTGCAGGAGACGACGGGAAGTGACTCGTCCTCTGAACATGGTTGTTGCAGTCTTTGGAAGATGGATTGCCGGTCTTCTCGTATCGTCGCGTTGTTGCAACAGCAGTTGATGATGACTTGGGTGCAGTGACGTCCGTGGGAGGACTCTTCGCACCCCGATGCACCTTCTCTTTCCTTGCGTTTGTGGAGGATGGCCTCAAGCAAATCAGATGGGTCTGGATCGACCATGTTCGCTTCCTGGATTTTTGGATACTTTTGCGAACCTCTCTGTCCGTTTGCCGTCGGGGGCTGGACTCGAGTGGTTCTGTACAACTTCCCATCTAAGGCCCGCATAACAGTATGCGGGACGCTCGGATGGTAAGAGATCGGATCAGCGAATCGAGCTTGCCAAGCTTGCGCTGTCCTAGACTTCTTCGCTCTAGTGCGTAAGGGCACATAGTAGGAAGAGTCTAAGTGATGCTGGAGAGAGTCAGACTTGTCTTCTTGGGAGTGCAAGAGATCAGGACCATAGGAGAGACGGTCGAAGACGGAGCCACGTGGATTAGGCGTCATGCGGCTGACATCAATAATCTTCATGTGACTGGCAGTTGTGGCCACATTGGCTTTCTTCATGCGGCTGGGAGTCTCGGCCGCATGAGTTTTCTTCATGCGGCCGGATGATCTGGCCGCATAGACTTCTTTCATGCGGCTGGCAGTTTCAGCCGCATGAGCATCCTGCATGCGGTTGGCAGACTTGGGGCGCATAGAATCACTCTTTGTCCCTACAAGTCCAACATCGTAGTGCTTTCCTCTGCCGGACTTGGGGACAGCAGAGTCCTCATGACCGAACTAGTTCGGATCAATAGGGCTAAGCCAAAAGGCTAGTCTATTGCGTTTGTGCTTAGACATTGAGTCTCAGATCAAAAGAAAAGAAACCAGTATGAGGTTACACTTCCTCATTAATCGAGCTCGAGTAGGTTTAGGTTTCTGAATTTTGGTTAGGTTGGATTATGACTCCTTTGGGTTTGGTGGAGTGTGAGATGTATGTAGAGCTGTCAAAATGGGCTAAGCCTGTTGGGCCGGCCCGTCCGTATGAAAGTCGCCTTCGCAGTCTTGGGTTGCAGAGAGTACTCCGTCCAAAGCTTGGGGAGGAGCAAATGATTTTGGCCTCCACTCGCTGCTTGCCATGAAATATAAAAGAACAGAACAATTATCGGAGGACTGGACTTTTACTTCACAATACAAACTCGCTTGTACAAAGAAAGCCTAGGGACGAAAACCTAGGTACAGCAATCTAAGTACAATTATTTATTTTAGATTCTGGGGGGTGACGGTAGAGGCTCGGGAAAGCTACGGCAACTCTGCCTTACTCCTTGGACGATCGGGTGCAGTCTTGGCTCTGTAGAAGAACTGCTGGGTGTTGATGAAGAAATGCTCTCTCTTCAGGCTCTCTGGCTCTCTATGTCTCTCTCTGCCTCTGTATATGTCTCTGTCTCTTTTTATGTATTTCTCTCTGTGTGTATCTCTCTATGTATCTCTGTATATTTGCAAGGAAATGGCACAATGCTATTTATAAGAGTGGGGGGGCCTAATTAGGGTTTACAATGATTGCCCATTCTGGTAAGTCGGCAGCTATTGATCATTGGATCTGGGCCGTTCATTGAGATTTGAGCAATAAATGTGATTGCATCAAATCTTTTATGGGTAATTAATGCTGATTGACATAAATCCTCCTGATTTGTCATGCCAACCTCGGATTCCTCGACACATGTCTTTAATTGGCTTATTTACAAATGATCTGATTTGATCCTAATATTTTATTGGGATTTGCTGAGAGATTTCGATCAATCTGATGCCACATGCCCCGCTATCATGCCACGTGTCAAAATAGCAGAAATCTGAGCCACAGGAAAGTTAGGCCGCATAAGGCTGGCCATGTGTCAAGGCTGCTTGAGAGTGGCCCGCATAGTAATAATTTTAGCCGCATGATGACCACATGAGGGAACCGCATGGAGATAGTCCTTGTGAGCCGCATGGGGCGGGTTTTCGTGAGCCGTATGGAACTAATCTTCGTGAGCCGCATGGAGCTAATCTTCGTGAGCCGCATGGGGCTACTCTTCGTGAGCCGCATGGGACTACTCTTCGTGAGCCGTATGGGGAAGTCTCCGCTTGGGCCGCATACGACTGTCCACGTGTCAAGGCCGTATGATAGTTTCTGACTCTTGGGGGATCGTGTCAGAGATTTTCTTCGCTTTCCAAAGAGTCCATCATTATGAGGGAGTCATAATGATATCTTTGTGTCAGAACTGTCACCTTGTCAGAGCTGTCAACCGTCAAGGCATTTAATACGGCAATGGACAAGGGGAAAAAAGCTGTTTTGCAGGCCACGTGGCTCTTCCTTGAGCCGCATAGAGCTTATTTGAGCCGCATAGCCGGTCGAGCCGCATGAATACTTGAGCCGCATGAACTCTCTGAGCCGCATAGGGTTCTATGGCCGCATGGATCCTTTCTTTATTCTTTTCCATGCTTCTACAAGACCCCCTTCAAAGTTTTTAATTTGCAAAATTGAAATACTTTGAATAAGAAGCATGGCCATGTATAAATTCTCCTGGCCGCATATAATGTCTCAGCCGCATGAATGTCTCGGCCATATGGATGACTCGGCCGCATGGATGTTTTGGCCGCATTGAGCCAATTAGCCGCAGGGATTTTCAGGCCGCAGAGCTCTTTGCCACGTGTGCAGATCTTTTTGCATTAAATGCTGTTGATTTGCTGTCAGTTTTGATGTTACTTTTCGGGACAGGATCCCAAGAGTTTGTTTTTTAATTAGCTAGTTTATCTCGATAACCGAAGAGTCGGTTATGTTGTACGAGGCGTCGGTCCATGGCCCCCCCTTTTTTTTGCCTATAAAATAGAAGGGTATTTGGACGGACTTCTCTCCTATCTTCAACTCTTCTCGATTTAGAGTTTTCTTCCTCCGATCATCAGACAACAATGGCTCCCAAGTCTTCCAAGGTCGTGCCGAAGGCTGCGGCGAAGGGTAAGAAATCGGCTTCATCTTAGACTGTCATGCCTCCCGTTCGTCTTGACGTCCACATTGCTATCGAAGGTAAGGACTATGTAGAAGATTGAATACTTCGAAGCCCTAACAGAGTCGGCTCTACTGCATGCTTTGTGCACAAGCCTTTGATACGAACTGTTCAAATTGCATGGACCGCATACACTTCCCCTGGCCGAGCCGCATGGGGGTATACCCCACGTCCGAGCCGCATGAGAGTTGTCTTAATGAGCTGCATGAACACTTCTGAACGTCTTTTGACTATTTTCATTTCCTTTGTCTTTGGTTCTTACAGTATCTCCATCGGATACTGGGATCGTTGTGACAGAGGAGCCGTCGCTTCCTGTCATCAAACAGGAGTCATCATCTGTTAAGGAGGATGTGATACCGAAAGAAGAACTGGCGCCCAAGGAGGAGGGAGGTCTTCCAAATATCGAAATCGCTGACGGTGGTAGCGCTGGGAATTCTAATTCTCCTACTCTGGACGAGGATCTTTCTCAATTGCATCATTCATATGCAAGGTGGTTGAGGGAATGGTATATGCTCTCCCGCAACTAGGATTCAGGGGCTCTCGTAGATGTCTGTCATTTGTCTTTTAATTTTTAGCTATAGTCTGCGTCTTGTTTTCCTTTCCTTCTTGTCTGTATGATGAACTTCTTTTGACTTGCTTGCAGTCGTGTGGATGTAACTGATTTCTGAATGAATGGAATATATTTGCTTCACTCTTTTGCTTTATAATAGTCATCTTAGTGGGACATTTTGTGTGGGCCTATTCTCCCTAACGTACCCTGGTTTTGGATACGGACAATAAGTTGAAAAGGAACCAACATACTTACTCAGAGGTAATGAGGACATGGCAAGCATGAAGGTTTCTTCGACGGAGCCTTCCCACTCAGAGGTAATGAGGACATGGCAGGAGTGGGCTCAATGAAGGAGGGTAAATAGAACGACTCAGAGGTAATGAGGACATAGGAGTTCTACGTAAAGGGGTGATTTGTTTTTGGCGGAAGTGAAACGACTCAGAGGTAATGAGGACATGGCCGTTTTAGAAATTTGTGGATCGATTACCCTTTTTGTGCACTGGGAGTGCGGGTAGTGGATCATGAGGGAGGATCTCTTCCAGGAAGAAAGTTCAGAGGTATGATCATATATGACTTACTATCTGAAAGAATGATCGGAATGTGAGTTTAGAGGCACCAGCGTGTACATGACTCGATAATTTGGAATATTGTGAAAGTGTGAGTTCAGCGGCACCAGCGGGTACATGACTCGATGATCTGGAATATTGTGGAGGTGAGTTCAGCGGTACCAGCGGGTACATGACTCGATAATCTGGAATGTTATAGAGGTGAGTTCAGCGGTACCAGCAGGTACATGACTCGATGATCTAGAATGTTGTGGAGGTGAGTTCAGCGGTACCAGCGGGTACATGACTCAATAATCTGGAATGTTGTGGAGGTGAGTTCAGCAGTACCAGCGGGTACATGACTCGATGATCTGGAATATTGTGGAGATGAGTTCAGCGGTACCAGCGAGTACATGACTCGATGATCTGGAATGTTGTAGATATGAGTTCAGCGGTACCAGCGGGTACATGACTCGATAATCTAGAATATTGTGGAGATGAGTTCAGCGGTACCAGCGGGTATATGACTCGATGATCTGGAATGTGTCATTTAGACATAATATTTCTTCAGGAACTTGTCGTTGACGGGCAACATGAGCAAGTCTCCATTTTGCTTTGCGAGGCGGTAAGCACCGTTGGAGAATACAGCCTCAATGATGAATGGACCTTCCTATTTTGGTTGGAATTTGCCGGCGGTCTTGTGAGTCATGACCATCGGCCTCCGGACTGCCAGAACGAGATCGCCCACTTGGAATGTTCTGATTTTGACCTTCTTATTGAAGGCTCCAGAGATGCGTACTTGGCATAGCTCGATCCTTTGCTGAGCCAGGAGGCACTTTTCATCTAAGGCCTCTAACTCTTGTAGCCGGCGACGGTAGTTATCATCTGTCATCAATTGATAAGTGAGGGCGACACGAAGCGAGGGTATTTGAGTCTCTAATGGTAGAACTGCCTCACTCCCGTATACCAGAGAGAATGGTGTATTCCCCGTGGCTGTTCGGACTGTGGTACGGTACGCCCATAAGCATTCACCAAGCTTCTCGTTCTAATCGTGTTTGTTGGACGATACGAACTTCTTGAGTAACTTGATGATGGTTTTGTTGAATGCTTCTGCCAACCCATTTGCTGTTGGATTGTATGGCGTTGAAGCAATATTTTGGATACGGTGCTTCTCGCAGAACCGATAGAGGGCGTGGCTTGCAAACTGTGGACCATTATCGTGGATGATCCTTTGGGGCAGTCCAAAATGATAGATGACGTGATGCTTAAGGAAGCTGATCACGTTTGAAGTCTTCACCTCTGCAAGTAGGACAGCTTCTGCCCATTTGGAGAAGTAATCTGTAATTGCTAGTATGAAGCAATATCCTCGGGAGGAAGGTAGAGTGATTGGACCAATGATATCCATCCCCCATGCTTCGAACGGTCAGGATGCCACTGTCGAATGTAGGAATTCGGATGGCTGGTAGATGAAGTCCGCGTGGACTTGGCAGGCTTTGTACTTTCTTGCATAATCTATCGCATCTGCTACCATCGTGGGCCAGTAGTAGCCCATTCGGCGAAGACGATCTTGCAATTTAGGGCCAGGCTGATAGGCCCTACAAACACCGTCGTGAGCTTCGCGTACGGCTTCTTTGGCTTTCGCGTTTGACAAGCACCGAAGCAATAACCCATCGTAGGATCGTCGATACATCATTTTCGTCTCTGTATCGTAGAAGAATCTGAGAGAACGCCGTCTGATGGAGGTGGCTTCCTTCGGGTTCTCGGGCAGGATATCGTAGACGACAAAGTCAATGAATGGTTGTCTCCAATCTGGGACATCATCAATCGTCTGGGCGGAATAACTTGCCATAAATTGAACGTTGTTTTTGGAGCAGACCAGTTCGTGGCCTATCACATCTACCGATTGATGAGTATGATTTGGCACTGCTAGGGAAGCGGCCAGGCCGGCCAAGGCATCGGCTTCGATATTTCAGAGTCTGGAGACATGCTCAATGAAGAACCCTTCGAATGACGAGATGATGTCGATCGCTATTTGGTGATAGGGGATCATGTCTTCATGACGAACCTCGTATGAACCCCGGATCTGATTGACGATTAACTATGAATCGCCGTATGCTTCAAGATATTCTACCCCCAGCTCCCTTGCAAGTTGGAGGCCAATGACCAGAGCATTGTACTCGGCCATATTGTTAGAGCAGGGTTCTGTGAGAGAGTAAGCGCGATTAATCACCAATCCGGAAGGGGAGACCAGCACCACCCCGACTCCAACGACGATGTTACTTTTAGGTCCGGTCCTTGAGGCACCGTCGAAGAAAATTTGCCATATATCGCTGTAAGAGGTTGTATGCGAGTCGGCGACCTCATCTGGGATTTTTTTATGTATTCTGGATGATTCCGAGCCTGGGTGAGCTGCCAAAAAGTCTGCCAGGGCTTGACCCTTAACAGCCTTTTGCGGGACGAAGATCATATGGTAAGGAGACAGCAATATTGCCCATGTAGCGAGGCGAGAGCTGAGTGCCCCTGGTTTAGTCATGAGGACTCTGAGAGGGTTGACTCGTGAGATCACATGTATGGTTTGTCCAGTGACATAGTGTCGCGTCTTCTGAATGGCGAACACCAGGGCGAGACATTCTTTCTCCACAGCGGTGTATCGGTGCTCTGTCCCAATCATTATTCGACTGAGGTAATATATAGCTTGGACCTGTATCGTTGTTTTGTGCTAGCAGAGCACCGAGGGAATGTTCCATTGCTCGTACATAAAGCAGGAATGGTTTTCCAGCAACCGGGGCCACCAGGACTGGAGAGTTCGACAAATAATCTTTGATACTGTCGAAGACACGCTGGCATTCTTCGTCCCATACGAATGAGACACCTTTCTTCATGAGATGGGTGAACGGTCGGCATCGTCCGGAGAGGTTAGAGATGAACCTTCTGATGTAAGCTAGTCTCCCTTGAAGGCCTCTGAGTTCGCGAAGATTTCTCGGGGGACCCATCTCCATAATTGCCTTCGTCTTCTCAGGGTCAACATGAATACCCTGGGCGGTGATGATGAAACCCAAGAACTTTCCGCTGGATACGCCTAAGAAAGATTTCGTAGGGTTCATTTTCAAATTGTGGGCTCGCATCAGGTCGAATACCGTCCTCAGGTCCTGTAGATGGTCTCCCTTACAGTGACTCTTGACGGCAATGTCATCAACATAGCATTCCACCGTCTTGTGCAAGTGTTCTCTGAAGATGATACTCATAGTTCTTTGATATGTGGCGCCAGCATTCTTTAAACCAAAAGGCATGACTGTGTAACAGTATCTGCCAATCGGTGTTCGAAATGACGTGTGTTTTTCGTCGTCAGGAGACATCTTAATTTGGTTGTACCCCGTGAAGCCATCCATGAATGATATGTGTTCGAAGTCGCATGTGTTGTCGATCATGATGTCTGTGATAGGGAGGGGGAATTCATCTTTGGGACATGCATCGTTCAGATTGCGGAAGTCGATGCAGATTCGAATCTTCCTATTCTTCTTGAGGACCGGAACTATGTTGGCGACCCAGTCGGATGTTGCTCCTCACGAATGAAGCCGCTGGCTATCAGTTTGTTGACTTCGGCTTCGATTGCATCCATGATGCCTGGGCGGAAGCGTCGCTGTTGTTGCTTGACTGGCTTTGCATCTGGCCGAATGTTGAGTTTGTGAAGGGCAATATCGGGATCTAATCCCGGCATGTCTTTATAGCTCCAAGCGAACACATCAATATATTCTTTGACAAGTTCTAGCAGCGATTCTCGCTCTTCGTCTGTTAGGCTTTTACTGACAAAAATTGGTTTTAGAGAAGATTCGCTACCGAGGTCCACCTGTATAACCTCATCTTCGGTAGGAGATTCTCTCTGTTCGAACCGCTTTTCCCATTGTGCATCCAGTTGTGGGCCCATGGCTCTAGCTTGAGGATTTCAGGAATGTCTTCATCTTCTTCATAAGCGTCGGCGAATGCCATGTTGACTGACAGGACTTGTCTGAATATGTCTCCGATGCTGGTATCTGAGTCAGAAATTGGTGACCCGGTTCAATGTGACTGCCAGTCACATTCTTCATCTGAACTCTCAGGGGTCGTCGTGGGTGTTACATACCCTAATCCATATCGAGTTTTGCTATAGTAGTCCCGTGGCTTACCAGCCGGGACTGGTGGCTTCAAAGGTAATCGTCGTCCGGTGCTGTAGTTCAAGCCTGGCGTAGTCTCCAGATTATATCCCTGTTTTTGTATGAGGTATTTGGATTGGGGGCTATAAAGATACAGAGGTGGTCTCCCGACATCTGATTCGAGGTCGACTTCTTCTATGGTGAAGTGATGCGGATCATCCTTTTGGCCGAAGATGATTGGGTGGTCCCCTCCCTCGACTATGCGGTAAACGTCTTCCACTGGAGTAAGCTGGATTGCGGTGTACACATTTGTCACCTGTGTGTGTAGGTGAGTACCTATACCGTATTCCATAGCATACATTGTACAAAGCTTATTAAGCTCGATGTAGTTCAAAGATAGCCCTTTATTGATGAAGTAAGGTATCTTTTCTAGGGGGATTACATCATATGCGGAGGGAACATCAGTGTGGGCAGCCACATACTTGGCTAGCTTCGGTTCCTCTTCGGCTACCCCCTGTATAAACGAAGACTGAGAGGATGACCTGGGCAGCTTGATCGTCAGGGGTTCAGCTGGTGGAGCATAGCGTGGAGTTGTTGGCAGACTAGCGACCCCCAGCTTGGTACTCGATGCTGGACGGGGAGTGGTTGGTTCGCTAGAAGTCCCAGACCTTGCATCGGGGTGATGACTCTTCTTGGGAAGGCGTATCGTCATTGGCTTGTCGGAGGGATTAAGCTTCTCTGTTTGCAGCTGGCCGATTCTCAGCAGCCCGATCGTCAGTAGCTCCGTTGTGGGTCTTGGCACTTGGCCAGACCTTGGCAGCCGGATTATCATCTGCTCTTCTTGCGCTGAAAGGCTGATTGCGTCCTTACGTAGAGTGACTGTAAGGGGTGCGGACTTGTCGGGTTTGCGAGCTTGGAGGTGGATCGTTAGAGGTTCTTCTGATCCTGTGGTTGCCTCGGTACGAGCTTGCACATCTCCTGCACCAAGGTGCTTCTTCGACTTTTCATACAGGCAGGAGTCTGAGTAGTAGGATTCGACCCCTTTGAAGGGATCAATATCAGTAAATTCTATCCTCACGAAGCCGTGTTTGTCGACATATTTGAAGCACTGGTGCAGCGTGGAAGGCACGATCATATAATCGTGTATCCAAGGGCGCCCCAAGAGGATGTTATAAGAAGTGTCTACGTCTATGACGTAGCAGGTGACTTCTGATTGGAGATCGCCAATCTGACACATCAGACAAATCTTTCCAATTGGGTAGCTCCTGTCCGAATTGAAACCGCTGATGGCGGTGCTTGTAGGCATCAGACGATGCATCGGAATGCGAAGATGATGTAGCAAACCCTTCGGAATGATGCTTATGGAAGACCCAAGATCAATGTGCATCCGATCCACCTTTACGTCGCCGATGTATCCAGTGTAGTATAACGGGCGATCGTGTAGGTTGGTTTTGATGAGCATGTCCTGCGGAGTGAAGACAATGTTGGGCATCGCTCCCGTGCAAGCGCTGTCTTGGAGATCTACAGGCGGGTTTTCTCCCGTGAGGTTGACCTGAGCCAAGTACGCGTCGGCATTTTGGAGTGCATTGCTCAAAGCCGCGCGAACATCTTTTAAGAGTCTCAGAAGCTCGTATAATGACAACTTGGCCGGTGTGTTGGCCAATTGTGCCAAGATGTCGAAGTTGTAAGGCTTCTCCAGCCCCTGTGGTACCTCTTTTCGGAGGGATTTGTCAAAGCGAGTCCCCTTCGGCCTAGGCTTGTCGGTCGTCGGAGGCTGAGCCGGTATCGGAGCGTCAGTTATGGTGGGTTGATGGTCTTCAGTCGAGTTATTAGCCATAGGTTGGGATTGTGCCCCAGACCGAGTGACGACGGCTGTAGCTTCTTCGATATCTGCCGAGATTGTGCGGCAGGACCTGACTTCTCCACTCTTCTTCTCACGAATGGGAGATGGCATGGAATGAGTCACTTCAGATACCATGTCTGGGTGGACCCACATGATCTCTCCCGTGATGTGGTGAGGGGCACTAAACCGGTAGCCTGATCTCGAGGAGGTGGAAGATTAGCAATCTCCATTGTCGCCAGAGGGATGGGTACCACCCCATCTTGAGTTTTTGTTGGAGGGAAGTTGTCGAATTGTACGGACACCATGTTGGCTGCCACAGTTACCTCCTCGAAATCGATAGCCAGAGCGTTCGAATCGATGAGTTTTTGTATGTACCGTTTTAGTTGGAAGCAGTCATGTGTAGCATGGTGGACGTACCGGTGGTAATGGCAGTACTTCGGGTTCTCCATTTCTGTCGGCCGAGGTTCCCATCTTGGTGGAGGAAGCTGAATTCTGTCTCCTTGTATGAGCATGTCCAAGATGGGCTTGATGTGGCCGTCTTCGAAGGAGTCGTGCCTCCGTGTCTTGAACCTTGAAGCTAACCTGCGAGTCCACGATTGGGACGAGGGTTAGTAGTTATTGGTCCACACCTGCGAGTCCACACTAGGGACGAGGGTGATGCTAACCTGCGAGTCCATACTAGGGACGAGGGTTAGTAGTAGATACTAGCCTGCGAGTCCACACTAGGGATGAGGGTTAGTAGTATAGGGTTTACGCCTGCGAGTCCACACTAGGGACGAGGGTGATGCTAACCTACGAGTCCACTCTAGGGACGAGGGTTAGTAGTGTATGTTACACCTGTGAGTCCACGCTAGGGACAAGGGTGATGCTAATTTGCGAGTCCACACTATGGACGAGGATTAGTAGTTCAAACCTGCGAGTCCACGTTAGGGACGAGGGTTTGAGTATTCGATTTTGTTCTCCGTCTTGACATGAGTTCTCTAGTTCTTGTTCAGCAGTTCATCTATGTGTAGACAGTGTATAGTTTCGTGCTTATTTTATTGCTCAGTCTTACTTGTTTATTCTGTATCTTTCTCCATGCATAATAAACTGTTAGAAAGGCTCATTTTTATGTATCTTGCTAGTCCTCTGAGGACCTGATGATCTCATCAGGTTTAGCTGAGCTTGAGTTAGGAGCAGACCAGAGGGTTGAGCCAGCATCAGATCGCATCGCTTGCACTTGAGGTGGTCTAGATTAGCAGTTTTTATTCAGTTAGTTACTCTATTTATTCTTCTATTTTTCTTCCATCTATTGGTAGTGGATTTGTGTCCACCGGACGAGACAGTGATTCTTGATATTCAGTTTATTCATTATTATTCAGTTCATGTCTCCTAATTGATCTTGACTGTGACATGATTATTTCTGTGGATGAGATTTAGTTTACCATGTGAATCTAGATTGTCGTGACTTGTATTTTGACAGCGTACTACCGCCGATACTGCGGCATAGGCTGGGCTTGGACACGTTTCATATCCGAAAATCGGGTGCGGGTCGTGATAAGTTTTTTTGGTGGCCCATGCAGGTCTTCGTTAATCACTTCGGTTACGTCATTGTACCGTTGTGAGCCTGCGAATAGGATTAGAAACTTAGTATCTCATCCACGTGTCTTGAAAACAGTATTGATCTCTGTCCTTGATTTCTATTGAATCCGTGACTTGCATCCTGCTTGAAATCTTCGTGCCGTAAATGTTTAGGGTTGTGTTGGACTTGTGGTTCCAACCAACACATAGCTCGCAACTGTCCGAAGAAGAACGCAAGTGCCCCACCACTACCAACGTAGAAGAAGGGCGAGCCTTGCCATGATCGCGGAAGATGCAGCGACACCACACGGAGCGAATGGCGAAAATTTTTAGTAGATTATAGCAGTAGCATTATTGAGGAGTATTATGTTTAGTTTTGACTTGCGAAGAATCACAATAAATTCTATAGCAAACTGTTAAAGTACTCTTCCTGGTAGACCATGGCTCCTTAAATTTCGAGGACGAAATTTGATTAAGGGGGGTAGAGTTGTCAACCCCTTGACCAAAATTTTTCCTCGTAAATTTTTCTCGTTTATTTATTTATTTATTTATTTATTTATTGTCAATTGTCCAATATATTGTGGTGTTAAATATTGTTTCACTAAAAGTACAAACAGGAAGTGCAAAAAGGGGTAATAAGAATTATAACGAGGGCCTTAATGCAAAGGTCACTTATTCAATTTCTTTAAAAAGCCAGCAGAAGGACTTATGGGTAATAAAAGAGTTTATAGGGACCTGAATACAAAAATCCCTATTCAAATTTTCCTTTCCAACCAATGCTCGAATTCAAATCAACTTCTGATAAACTCTCACCAAAGATTTTGGATGAGAGAAAATCAGATCCTTCTGACCCCCTTCAGGAATTCGAAACAAGGGTATATATGGGGATTGGTAGCCGACCCCAAACCCTATTTCCCTTTGTGCCTCTGACCTGTGAAGCGGCTGAACAGAGGGTTCGGGAAGGACCACCAATTGAGCAGGTAACTCCTCCCTTTCCCTTATCATACGTTGATTCTATAAACAAAATTTGTTTGTTCATAATCCATGGCAGTAGAAGTGTTTGTGATAATGTCTAAAAAGGCTAGATGGATGGTAGAAGTGACAGGAAGATGATATGGAAATCCTCTACTCATTTGGGGTATTAATGAAGGTCACATGGCAATATAGGAGTAGGTAAATCACACATCAACATAGGATGTCAGTATTCTATGATATAGGGAAGCCACGGATGACAGGACACTGTGTACATCTATAGTAGCCTAAGGACTGGGTATGCAAGGTTGTATCTATAAGGATGCATCTAGTGTCCTGGATACAGGTGGTCAACTGATTACACAAGCCTATAGATGAAGGAACCTGCTATGTATGATAAATGATAGATATATATAGAAGTTTGCCTTGTGTCAGACTATAGTTCTACCAAGGTTTTCATTACCAAGGCCACTGTGCCACAAAGGCCTTAGCCTTGGTTGAGTCCAGTCCTTGTGTACCTACTGCCATCACACATCTGTTTCCTACCTATATATTTATACATGGTATCAATTTGAAAATTGATATGAGGCTACTTTATGACTTGACATGTTAACCATATTGTGTTGATGTATCAGTCCATTGTATCTACCACATAATCAAACCCCTCTTTACTCCAATTTCCAGTTCTCTGAGTTAGCCTGGCCCTTGAACACAATTAGAGTTCAGTTAGGAACAATTGGGTTCAGGCCATGATCTTCTTGTTGTTCAGATGTATCAACTGCAGATAAGTTGAACTGCACTTGTACAGCCACTGGGATATGGTGTCATGTCCTCTAACTGTCCTACCATACTTGAGTGATCCTTTCAGTTAATAACATCAATCCCCAGCTTTTAACCAGTAAGTGATGGCTTGAGATTATAGTACTTTTGACCAGTTGATTGATACCTTGGGTGGGTATCAGTCCCTAGCAATTCATGTTCAGTTCC
The DNA here is from genome assembly GCA_029216955.1 of Iris pallida. Lineage (NCBI taxonomy): Eukaryota > Viridiplantae > Streptophyta > Magnoliopsida > Asparagales > Iridaceae > Iris > Iris pallida. The sequence continues at coordinate 9,009,839 of JANAVB010037819.1, forward strand.
TGCATATTTTTAATACTCAGTCCTCTCACTTCTTTGTTAAAATTTTATTCGTATTCCATCCTTCACCTCACCTGTACAACTGTCTCATTTACTAAGTATTCAGTCATGTGCCCTGTTTTGGGGTACCAGATTGGTATTTGGGAGTTGAGGATCAAGCCACCAGTCCTCTATTCGATTATTACTGGAACAACACTTGTCATATCAGTCATTGTTGTTGCCTCAGGAAGAAGTAGATCTTAATAATAAGAATGAAGGTTAAGGTTGGATTTATCAGACCAGGCTCTGCCCAGATTGACACCTGGTTCATATCTCTGTTGAACCTTAAGGATATCAGTGCTACTTTCGGTTATTGTACCAATATGGCTAACCTTGAACTCAGCCACTTGATATGATTTCTTTGGCTATCTTGTATATATATATAGAAAGAACAGTAGTGTAATAATCTTATAAATTTAGATTGTTGATTTTGCTGGATTTAATTTGGAAGCTCATATTGGTATTCTACATTCTCTAAATCCTGATTTTGCTGTTAGAGACAAGTAGTAGTAGCCGTTGAAGTTCAAATATATGCCAGCCGAGTTTGTGAAATTCTTGATGTTGGCAGGTTTCCTAATTGAATTATTTGCACCATGGGTTGTGTAGAGGAGCCTTGGTTCAGAGGATCTCAAATGGAGTATTAGATGTGGCAGGTTGGGCATTCAAGCAATGCTAAGTTGCTCGATTTTGCGTGTTACAGAAAAGAGCACATAAGTTATTGAATGCTGAGTTAAACTGAATATGTTGGGTGGTTATATGCCAAAAACTCGCTTAGTTTTTTTATCCTATAATAGACAGAGTGGGGGAGTATGGATCCAGAACAGTAGAAAACCAGTGTGACATTACTTGAATCAGTTAGAGACTAGGATGGAACACCTGTACAGAACAGGAACAACCTGTACAGAACAGGAACAACCTGTACAGAACAGAAACGAGAACATTAGGGGCCACATTTGTCTTCCTGTATCAACTTGTGTAGGAATTGGTGGAAGAGTTTTGGCTCATCAACGGTTTGGATTTGATTCTTAAAGTCGGGCACATTGCTATCCATTTATTAGTTTTCGTATTCACAATTTAACTTAACCTCTAAAGTTTTTGGTTAGACATACAGGGAATAGGTTAGGACCTGAACATGGGTGTACTTGTGTTAAAGTATCAAGACTAAGAGAATCACCCGAGTATCAGACATGAAAGGGGATGCAGGAATCCAACTTAGGAAAAAACTCGATTTAGGCATTGAACTAACTCATGCCTATATTCAGTCCTCTTTTTGAATAACAGTCCCATGTACATATCAGTCCTAATATGTTGATTGGGACTTGAAGCTGTAGTACTCCAAAGGGACAATTGTTATGACTTCTATTGTGATCTTTGGCGCAGCATGCTGTCACAAACCTTTCAGCCATCCATGTCTCCTAGACTTTCCAGGTTAGAGTTATCTATGTTGCATAAACATGAAGATGGAATGACACGAAGTTGGACAAGGAAATAAGGAAGCAACAGGAGTTTGTAGTGTCTTAGAGTACTTTGCACTATTAGGGCAATGCTCAACACATGCCTGACACGGACATTATAAGGACTTTGCACCAATTTTTTATTCCCTGTGACTTGGAGTATGGTAATTGAGGATAGAGCCTTGGCCTAAGTTGTATTAGAGACTAAGGAATGATTCTATTATATTTTTGATGTACTGTTTATCCTATACTACCATGATGTCATATCCTCTGCTATGTCAAGTAAAGTTAGGAATAGTGCCAGAGATCAAGGGACTTAAGGCATACTGTCATATATGAGTTATAGGTCAAGGATATGACAAGAGAATAATTGGTGAACCTAGAAGACTAATTTTAAGTAGATTATAAATTTGATTTCAAATTGTATATTGACATGGTAAATCATTAACAGGCTACTTGGACCTCGATACGGATTCTTGACCCGTATACACAGCTCGTGACCTAAGGCAAGTATACCTTGCCTTTCTACACAGCTTTATTTACATGCACTGTCTTTATTTATTATCCAGTTTTTCTCATACTATTGATATGTATCTTTCATATCATGTTCGTATATTTTTATCATTGCTTTAGACAGTGTTCACAGTTAGCCTTGTTTCTTATTTGTCGTGCCTTGATTGAGTCGTGCCTCCATGTCTTGAACCTTGAAGCTAACCTGCGAGTCTACGATAGGGACGAGGGTTAGTAGTTGTTGGTCCACACCTACGAGTCCACACTAGAGACGAGGGTGATGCTAACCTGCGAGTCCACACTAGGGACGAGGGTTAGTAGTATAGGGTTTACGCCTGCGAGTCCACACTAGGGACGAGGGTGATGCTAACCTACGAGTCCACACTAGGGACGAGGGTTAGTAGTGTATGTTACACCTGCGAGTCCACGCTAGGGACAAGGGTGATGCTAATCTGCGAGTCCACACTAGGGACGAGGATTACTAGTTCAAACCTGCGAGTCCACGTTAGGGACGAGGGTTTGAGTATTCAATTTTGTTCTCCGTCTTGACATGAGTTCTCTAGTTCTTGTTCAGTAGTTCATCTATGTGTAGACAGTGTATTGTTTCGTGCTTATTTCATTGCTCAGTCTTACTTGTTTATTCTGTATCTTTCTCCATGCATAATAAACTGTTAGAAAGGCTCGTTTTTATGTATCTTGCTAGTCCTCTGAGGACCTGATGATCTCTTCAGGTTTAGCCGAGCTTGAGTTAGGAGCAGACCAGAGGGTTGAGCCAGCATCAGATCGCATCGTTTGCACTTGAGGTGGTCTAGATTAGCAGTTTTTATTCAGTTAGTTACTCCATGTATTCTTCTATTTTTCTTCCGTCTATTGGTAGTAGATTTGTGTCCACTGGACGAGACAGTGATTCTTGATATTTAGTTTATTCATTATTATTCAGTTCATGTCTCCTAATTGATCTTGACTGTGACATAATTATTTCTGTGGATGAGATTTAGTTTACCATGTGAATCTAGATTGTCGTGACTTGTATTTAGACAGTGTACTACCGCCGATACTGCGGCATAGGCTGGGCTTGGACAAGTTTCGTATCCAAAACTCGGGTACGGGTCGTGACAAGTTTTTTTGGTGGCCCATGCAGGTCTACGTTAATCACTTCGGTTACGTCATTGTACTATCGTGAGCCTGCGAATAGGATTAGAAACTTAGGATCTCATACACGTGTCTTGAAAACAGTATTGATCTCTGTCCTTGATTTCTGTTGAATCCTTGACTTGCATCCTGCTTGAAATCTTCGTGCCGTAAATGTTTAGGGTTGTGTTGGACTAGTGGTTCCAACCAACACATAGCTCGTAACTGTCCGAAGAAGAACGCAAGTGCCCCACCACTACCAACTGCAGAAAGAGGGCAAGCCTTGCCATGATCGCGGAAGATGCAGCGACACCACGCGGAGCGAATGGCAGAAATTTTCAGTAGATTATAGCAGTAGCATTATTGAGGAGTATTATGTTTGGTTTTGACTTGCGAAGAATCGTAATAAATTCTATAGCAAACTGTTAAAGTACTCTTCCTGGTAGATCATGGCTCCTTAAATTTCGAGGACGAAATTTGATTAAGGGGGGTAGAGTTGTCAACCCCTTGACCAAAAAATTTCTTCGTTTATTTATTTATTTATTTATTGTCAATTGTCCAATATATTGTTGTGTTAAATATTGTTTCACTAAATGTACAAACAGAAAGTGCAAAAAGGGGTAATAAGAATTATGACGAGGGCCTTAATGCAAAGGTCACTTATTTAATTTCTTTAAAAAGCCAGCAGAAGGACTTATGGGTAATAAAAGAGTTTATAGGGACCTGAATACAAAAATCCCTATTCAAATTTCCCTTTCCAACCAATGCTCGAATTCAAATCAACTTCTGATAAACTCTCCCCAAAGATTTTGGATGAGAGAAAATCAGATCCTTCCGACCCCCTCCAGGAATTCGAAACAAGGGTATATATGGGGATTGGTAGCCGACGCCAAACCCTATTTCCCTTTGTGCCTCCGACCTGTGAAGCGGCTGAACAGAGGGTTCAGGAAGGACCACCAATTGAGCAGGTAACTCCTCCATTTCCCTTATCATACGTTGATTCTATAAACAAAATTTGTTTGTTCATAATCCATGGCAGTAGAAGTGTTTGTGATAATGTCTAAGAAGGCTAGATGGATGGTAGAAGTGACAGGGAGATGATATGTGAATCCTCTGCTCATTTGGGGTATTAATGAAGGTCACATGGCAATATAGGAGTAGGTAAATCACACATCAACATAGGATGTCAGTATTCTATGATATAGGGAAGCCACGGATGACAGGACACTGTGTACATCTATGGTAGCCTAAGGACTGGGTATGCAAGGTTGTATCTATAAGGATGCATCTGATACAGGTGGTCAACTGATTACACAAGCCTATAGATGAAGGAACCTGCTATGTATGATAAATGATAGATATATATAGCAGTTTGCCTTGTGTCAGACTATAGTTGTACCAAGGTTTTCATTACCAAGGCCACTGTGCCACAAAGGCCTTAGCCTTGGTTGAGTCCAGTCCTTGTGTACCTACTGCCATCACACATCTGTTTCCTACCTATATATTTATACATGGTATCAATTTGAAAATTGATATAAGGCTACTTTATGACTTGACTTGTTAACCATATTGTGTTGATGTATCAGTCCATTGTATCTACCACATAATCAAACCCCTCTTTACTCCAATTTCCAGTTCTCTAAGTTAGCCTGGCCCTTGAACACAATTAGAGTTCAGTTAGGAATAATTGGGTTTAGGCCATGATCTTCTTGTTGTTCAGATGTATCAACTGCAGATAAGTTGAACTGTACTTGTACAGCCACTGGGATATGGTGTCATGTCCTCTAACTGTCCTACCATACTTGGGTGATCCTTTCAGTTAATAACATCAAACCCCAGCTTTTAACCAGTAAGTGATGGCTTGAGATTATAGTACTTTTGACCAGTTGATTGATACCTTGGGTGGGTATCAGTCCCTAGCAATTCATGTTCAGTCCCTGCATATTTTTAATACTCAGTCCTCTCACTTCTTTGTTAAAATTTTATTCGTATTCCATCCTTCACCTCACCTGTACAACTGTCTCATTTACTAAGTATTCAATCATGTGCCCTATTTTGGGGTACCAGATTGGTATTTGGGAGTTGAGGATCAAGCCACCAGTCCTCTATTCGATTATTACAGGAACAACACTTGTCATATCAGTCATTGTTGTTGCCTCAGGAAGAAGTCGATCTTAATAATAAGAATGAAGGTTAAGGTTGGATTTATCAGACCAGGCTCTGCCCAGATTGACACCTGGTTCATATCTCTGTTGAACCTTAAGGATATCAGTGCTACTTTCGGTTATTGTACCAATATGGCTAACCTTGAACTCAGTCACTTGATCTAATTTCATTGTCTATCTTGTATATATATATAGAAAGAACAGTAGTGTAATGATCTTATAAATTTAGATTGTTGATTTTGCTGGATTTAATTTGGAAGCTCATATTGGTATTCCACATTCTCTAAATCCTAATTTTGCTGTTAGAGTCAAGTAGTAGTAGCTATTGAAGTTCAAATATATGCCAGCCGAGTTTGTGAAATTCTTGATGTTGGCCGGTTTTCCAATTGAATTATTTTCACCATAGGTTGTGCGGAGGAGCCTTGGTTCAGAGGATCTCAAATGGAGTATTAGATGTGGCAGGTTGGGTATTCAAGCAATGCTAAGTTGCTCGATTTTGCGTGTTACAGAAAAGAGCACATAAGTTATTGAATGCTGAGTTAAACTGAATATGTTGGGTGGTTATATGCCAAAAACTTGCTTAGTTTTTTATCCTGTAATAGACAGAGTGGGGGAGTATGGATCCAGAACAGTAGAAAACCAGTGTGACATTACTTGAATCAGTTAGAGACTAGGATGGAACACCTGTACAGAACAGGAACAACCTGTACAGAACAGAAACGAGAATATTAGGGGCCACATTTGTCTTCCTGTATCAACTTGTGTAGGAATTGGTGGAAGAGTTTTGGCTCATCAACGGTTTGGATTTGATTCTTAAAGTCGGGCACATTGCTATCCATTTATTAGTTTTCGTATTCACAATTTAACTTAACCTCTAGAGTTTTTGGTTAGACATACAGGGAATGGGTTAGGACCTGAACATGGGTGTACTTGTGTTAAAGTATCAAGACTAAGAGAATCACCCGAGTATCAGACATGAAAGGGGATGCAGGAATCCAACATAGGAAAAAACTCGATTTGGGCATTGAACTAACTCATGCCTATATTCAGTCCTCTTTTTGAATAACAGTCCCATGTACATATCAGTCCTAATGTGTTGATTGGGGCTTGAAGCTGTAGTACTCCAAAGGGACAACTGTTATGACTTCTATTGTGATCTTTGGCGCAGCATGCTGTCACAAACCTTTCAGCCATCCATGTCTCCTAGACTTTCCAGGTTAGAGTTATCTATGTTGCATAAACATGAAGATGGAACGACACGAAGTTGGACAAGGAAACAAGGAAGCAACAGGAGTTTGTAGTGTCTTAGAGTACTTTGCACTATTAGGGCAATGCTCAACACATGCCTGACACGGACATTATAAGGACTTTGCACCAAGTTTTGGTTCCCTGTGACTTGGAGTATGGTAATTGAGGATAGAGCCTTGGCCTAAGTTGTATTAGAGACTAAGGAATTATTCCATTATATTTTTGATGTACTGTTTATCCTATACTACCATGATGTCATATCCTCTGCTATGTCAAGTAAAGTTAGGAATAGTGCCAGAGATCAAGGGACTTCAGGCATACTGTCATATATGAGTTATAGGTCAAGGATATGACAAGAGAATAATTGGTGAACCTAGAAGACTAATTTTAAGTAGATTATAAATTTGATTTCAAATTGTATATTGACATGGTAAATCATTAACAGGCTACTTAGACCTCGATACGGATTCTTGACCCGTATACACAGCTCGGGACCTAAGGCAAGTATACCTTGCCTTTCTACACAGCTTTATTTACATGCACTGTCTTTATTTATTATCCAGTTTTTCTCATACTATTGATATGTATCTTTCATATCATGTTCGTATATTTTTATCATTGCTTTAGACAGTGTTCACAGTTAGCCTTGTTTCTTATTGGTCGTGCCTTGATTGAGTCGTGCCTCCGTGTCTTGAACCTTGAAGCTAACCTGCGAGTCTACGATAGGGACGAGGGTTAGTAGTTATTGGTCCACACCTGCGAGTCCACACTAGGGACGAGGGTGATGCTAACCTGCGAGTCCACACTAGGGACTAGGGTTAGTAGTAGATGCTAGCCTGCAAGTCCACACTAGGGACGAGGGTTAGTAGTATAGGGTTTACGCCTGTGAGTCCATACTAGGGACGAGGGTGATGCTAACCTACGAGTCCACACTGTAGAACCCTAGAGGGGGGGTGAATAGGGAAATTAAAAAATAAACTATAATAGATGATGCAATAAGAACAATCTAGAGTAAAGAGTAGAAAGATCAAACGCAAACGCAAGGATGTATCCTGGTATCCTCTTTTGAGGCAATCCAGTCCCGGAACTCTCTCCGGCTTTAATCCACTATTATGCAAATAGTACACACGAGTTTGGATCCGAAGAACTCGCCAACTTCTACACGAGTTTGGATCCGAAGAACTCGCCAACTTCTACACACGAGTTTTCTTACGAAGGCTCGCCAACTTCAAACAAAAGAGAATGAAAGCTTGTTGATCTTCTAACACTTGAAGATCGAAAGTGTACAACTCTTAAATACTCTAGCACTTTGGGAGAGGATGACAATGAAAAGCTTGGGAGAGTATTAATGGTGGAGCTCTTGGTTGTTGGAAAATTTATGAAGGAGTTGGTGAGAAAGCTCAAGAGAGAGAGAGCTTCCTTTTATAAGACAACCAAGAGTGGAAGGCATTTAATGCTCTGAATGCACGCAGAACGGCATGCCGTCGGTATGCCGCGGCATACCGCCGGTATGCCGGCCAAATAGTAACGGTCATAAATATGACCGTTCAAGAGCATTAAATGCGGTCATTAATGCACATCAGATCAAATCGAAAATTGAATATTCGAAATCCGGTATACCGCCGGTATGCCGGAGCATACCGTCGGTATGCCGACAGAAAGTCACAGAAAGTTTTGGAGTTGCTAGAAACGGCATGCCGCCGGTATGCCGTAGCATACCGTCGGTATGCCGACAAAAAGACACAGCAACTTTTGTGTTGCTAAGAACGGCATGCCGCCGGTATGCCGAAGCATACCGTCGGTATGCCGACTTTTCGAGACAGCAACTTTCTGATGTCCAGAAGCGGTATGCCGCCGGTATGCCGGAGCATGCCGACGGTATGCCGCTTATTGTCACAGAACCTTTTCTGGTTTCGAAAACGGTATACCGCCGGTATGCCGGAGCATACCGCCGGTATGCCGCTCTGAATGATTTGATTTTCGATTTGTGCTTTTAGTTATCATCCATCCTTTAGTGTTTACAGAAAACTTAGACCAGTACAGACTCGAAAACACTACGCATGAAGACGCCGACTTTATGCAGGGAATGCCGGTGAACGCCACAGTCTTCAAGGAAGAAAACAGAGAGTCCTTGATCTTCTGAGAGAATAAGAATCTGAAGAGCAAAAGACTAAACTACGAAGATGCTGTTAATTACTCAAAATAAACTGTGCCAACAAACTCCCCCATTTTGATAATTGACAAAATAGAGAGATAGCATCTTCAGGGAGTATCTCCCCCGTAGGTAGACAGCTCCCCCTCAATACGATTTCTCCCCCTTTGTCACTTATTCAAAGATGGGGATAACTAAAGTAAACAGTGCACATAAAAATGTAAAAATACGAGAAGAATTATAAAAGCATGCATGAATATATTGAAGGAAAAGTAAAGATACATGCTATACCCATACAAAGCAGAGATAAGGAAAATAAATACTCTCTACTACGAGAGCCGGACACTTGAGACAAACATGGATAAAGTCCCCGAAGGACTGCAAAGAGCTAGAAACAACCAAACCGGTCCCCGAAGGGCCACAAAGGACAAACAAACAACACATAAAAAACAAGAACCACTAAACCACTGAGACCATCACCAAAGGAGAACCATCCCTAATCCTCTGCCGGATCCTCATCACCATCATCATCCTGAGCCTGCTGGAGGGCTCCAAAGGGGTCAATGCCGTCCGGGTACATAAACCCATAGGCATTGGGGTCAGAAAATCGCGGGGCCGTGTACATAGGATCCTGAAGATTAAGATCCAGAAAGGCATCCCGGTCTTGCAGAGTGCGCTGAATGAAATACCCCTGATCGTGGAAGCGAGACTGGATGAGGGCGCCAAGTCCACGAGTGTGGGTCCGCATCTGCTCCTCCGCCTGGGCCATCCTCAGATCAAAGTGGTGCTGAGTAAGAGGCATGTAGCGGCCCGAAGTTGGAGGGGTAGATGCAGGGGCAGCAGGAGTGGAACCCGGTTGCTCCTGGGAGGAGGAAGCACGGCTAGAAGAGCCGCCAGCAAGGGTACGGGAGACGGCCAGAAATGAGGGGACCCCATCCGATGAGCAGAGAGACAAGTCAACTTGTTTGGCCTCCATGAGTAAGGTGATGAAGGAACCATAGTAGAGGTTCTGCTTCCCCGAAGGCATGGTACGCCGGAATTGCAGAAGAAGAGTCTTGGGGAAGGAGAAACGCTTCCGGGCATAGAGATGGTACATGAGAACAAGAGCGTCACCAGTGATAGCGTCATAGTTCCCGCCCTTTGGAAACAGAGTGTGGCACACGATACGGTGGAGCTCGTAGTAAAACGGCTCCAGCTGGACGGAAAGTGCCGGGATGGCGGGAGGGTTGGGACCCTTGCAGATGATGCGACAGAATTCGTCAAAGGGTGATGCCGCCGAGGAGATGAGAGCTCCCAACATAGGTAACGCATCACCTTTGTCCGGGACGCCCAAGATAGCCCCCACTTCCTTAGAGGTGAGACGGAAGTGGCGGTCATTCACCATAGATTGGATGGCGAAAGGGTCGTCGTCATCCGCTCTCATGTTGCAGTAGAATAGACGGACGGCATCCGGGTAGACAGGGATTTGGCGCCGAAGAAGAGAGGAGAGACCGGCATCGTCAAACAAAGGGACGTGACCGGGGAAGAGGTTCCAGTTGATGGCCCGTCCTTTGAAGACGTTGTGTTTGGCAAAGTGTTGGAACCAAAGCTCGGCCGCCAAGGCGTTGGAGAAGACGCGTTGGTCATAGCCGGAGGGAAGCGCCACCGGAACGAACGGGTTGAACATGGTGGAGGAGGATCGGGGGCGCTTTGGGTTTGCCATGAGAAAGGAGCAGAGCTAGTAGTGGAGAAGGAAGGAGTAGAGAGGAGGAGGGAGAAAGGATGGTATATAAAGGAGAGAGGGAAGATGAAGAGATGAGTTTTTGAAAAAAAAAGAAGGGGGGGAGGAGGGAACGGTTGTAGAGGAGTGGTAAATGGGGAAGGTGAAGGGAGAATGGGAATTGAATGAGGGGAGTAAAAAGAGGAGAGAAAAGTGGAAAGTGATAAGAGAGGTAATTAATAGGAAGGGAGTTGAGGAGATGGGTAGTTAATGATGGATGTGATGGGAGAGAGGGAATAAGATAGTATGGAAAGATATGATAGAAGGAATAAAGGAGGATAGAGAAAAAGGTGGGGCCCAGCTCAGAGTTGCTATCCTGTCCGCAGTCGTCCGGCATGCCGTCGGTATACCGGAGTATACCGCCGGTATGCCGAAGAACGAGACAGAATGTTATTCTGGTTCGAAAAACGGCATGCCGGCGGTATGCCGTAGTGTACCGACGGTATGCCGAAGATCGAAACAGAACTGAATTCTGCTTCGAAAAACGGCATGCCGCCGGTATACCGCAGTATACCGTCGGTGTGCCGAACGAGAAACGGTTAGGGATCAAAGGATAAAATGCCTAGTTCACGGCAAAGGAAAGAGAAGCGGTCTTCCGGGAGAGGTTTAGTAAAAATATCGGCTAATTGATAAGTAGTATCAATAAATTCAAGATGGATATCTCCTTTTTGTTGATGGTCACGAAGAAAATGGTGTCTAATTTCAATGTGCTTCGTGCGTGAGTGACAAATCGGGTTTTTCGTGAGATTGATAGAGCTAGTGTTATCACATTTAATAGGGGTGCAAGAGTGAGAAATACCATAATCTAAAAGTGTTTGTGACATCCAAAGAATTTGTGCACAACAACAACCAGCCGCAATATACTCTGCCTCAGTGGTTGAGAGAGCGACAGAGTTTTGCTTCTTACTAAACCACGATACCAAGGACTTCCCGAGGAATTGACATGTGCCACTAGTGCTTTTTCGGTCAATCTTGCATCCGGCAAAATCCGCATCCGAAAAGCCGTGAAGCTCAAAGGATGAGGATTTCGGATACCAAAGACCCATGTTAATGGTGCCTTTGAGATAACGAAAAATGCGCTTGACGGCACTCAAATGTGATTCCTTTGGATTGGCTTGATATCGTGCACACAAACAGACACTAAACATGATATCCGGACGGCTAGCCGTTAAATAAAGTAAGCTACCGATCATACCTCTATACTTACGAATGTCGACCGATGTGCCATCTTCATCATTGTCAAGCTTGGTCGTTGTAGCCATAGGGGTCCTCATTGATTTGGATGAGTCAAGGTCGAAGCGCTTGAGGAGGTCCCTTGTATATTTTGCTTGATTGATGAAGGTTCCTTTAGGTCCTTGCTTGATTTGTAACCCCAAGAAGAAGGAGAGTTCTCCCATCATGCTCATTTCAAACTCTTCCTGCATAACTTTGGCAAATTCTACACAAAGTGTGTTGTTAGTGGAACCAAAAATAATATCATCCACATAAATTTGAACCAATAAGAGAGTCCCGTCATGGGATTTAATAAAAAGTGTGGTGTCAACTTTTCCCTTTGAAAAATTGTGAGAAACAAGAAAAGAGCTAAGACGCTCATACCAAGCACGTGGAGCTTGTTTGAGGCCATAAAGGGCTTTATGAAGTTTGAAAACGTGGTCAGGAAATTGAAAATCTTCAAAACCGGGAGGTTGTTTAACATAAACTTCCTCCTTAAAATACCATTAAGAAAAGCACTCTTAACATCCATTTGAAATAGCTTAAAGTCATTAAAACAAGCAAAGGCACAAAGCATACGAATGGATTCAAGACGTGCAACCGGAGCATAGGTTTCGTCGTAGTCAATGCCTTCCTCTTGGTTATAGCCTTGGGCAACCAATCGGGCTTTGTTACGAGTCACTAACCCATCTTCATTTAGCTTGTTGCGAAACACCCATTTAGTTCCAATAATGGGATGATTGTTAGGTTTTGGGACAAGTTCCCAAACCTTGCTTCGCTCAAATTGATTAAGCTCCTCTTGCATAGCTATCATCCAAAATTCATCGAGAAAAGCATCATTAACATTTTTAGGCTCTATTTGAGAGATAAAAGCCACATTGGCACAAAGATCACGAGTGGCGGATCTTGTGCTAACACTTGAGGAAGGATCCCCAATGATGAGCTCCTTAGGATGATTGGTGACAAATCTCCATTCTCTTGGGAGATCCTTTGGAGGAGGCTCGAGAGGAGGAGACTCTTTTGATGGGGTCACAACTTCATTGTTAGATGAAGAGGGACGATCCTTAATAGAGGAGTTCTCCAATCCAAACGAGATGTCATCAATATCCTCGGAGGAGGAGAATGTAGAAGAGTTGAGTTCATTAAAAGAGACATTGATTGACTCTTCGACAACAAGACTTCTTTTATTAAAAACACGAAAACCTTTGCTATGAGTAGAGTATCCAAGGAATATTCCTTCATAGGCTTTTTCTTCAAACTTGCCTAGGTTATCCTTGGTATTCAAAATAAAACAATTGCAACCAAAAACCTTGAAATATTCAATAGAAGGAGTTTTGTTAAACCAAAGCTCATAAGGAGTCTTCTTAGTAATAGGTCTAATTAAGACCCTATTAATAACATGACATGCCGTATTAACGGCTTCCGCCCAAAAATATTGGGGGAGCTTATATTGGTTTAACATGACCCGGGCCATATCGCCGAGGGTTCTATTCTTTCTCTCCACAACACCATTTTGTTGAGGAGTACGGGGACAAGCAAAATCATGTCCAAAACCATTCTTTTCACAAAATCTTTTGAAATCAACATTATCAAATTCACCTCCATGATCACTCCTAATTTTGTTAATAGAAAAGCCTTTCTCATTTTGAACACGTTTACAAAAAGCAACAAATTCACGAAAAGTATCACTTTTGCAAGCAAGAAAAATAACCCAAGTAAATCTTGAAAAATCATCAACTAAAACAAAGGCATAGAGTTTGCCACCAAGGCTAGCTACTCTACTAGGCCCGAAAAGATCCATATGAATAAGTTGAAGGGGTCTTGTGGTACTCACAGAGTTGATGGATTTGAAAGATGACTTGGTCAACTTACTTTTCTCGCATTCTTCACAAACCATATCCTTCTTGAAGGGGATGCTAGGAAGTCCTCGTACAAGCTTCTTGGAGGCGAGACGAGAGATGGTATCCATGTTAGCGTGTCCAAGCCTCATGTGCCAAAGCCAACTCTCATCGTTCTTTGCAACTAGGCACCTGTCATTGTTAGTACCTTCAACAAGATAAAGAACATAAATATTGTTTTCTCTAATGCCTTTATACACAATAGTTCCATTGGAGCTATCGGTAATATAGCATTTGAGTTTAACAAACTTGATATCATAGCCATTATCGGTGAGATGGCTAATACTAAGGAGGTTATGCTTAAGATTAGTAACAAGACATACATTATTGATACAAGGATAAGGAGGAGAACCGATATTACTATTTCCAATAATATAACCTTTTAGATTGTTACCGAAGGAGACATGTCCTTCCTTCTTCATCGATAGCGTTGTAAAAAGTGAAGCATCACCGGTCATGTGCCGTGAACAACCGCTATCGAGAATCCACTTGCTTCTAGCATGAGAAGGATTCGTCACCTACAACATAAGTTGAAGATGAACATTTTGGTACCCATGATCTTATGGGTCCTTGAGTGTTAGTCTTAGGAACCCATTTAAGAACTCTCATGTCAACTTGTTTTCTTGTATAACAAAAATTAGAAGTATGACCAAGCAACCCACAATAATTGCACATTAAGGAAGATCTAAAAGAAGAAGTGTGAGTGTTGTGCATATGTGAGTCTCTAGTGTGAGATGTTCTACCATGAGTGTTATGATGATAGAAAAATGCATGATGAGAAGTTTTCTTTTTAACAAAAGGTCCTTTTCTAGTGTTAGAAGAGGAGTTGTGTGTAGTGTTCATGTAATGGTTATGCCTAGCATTGTGATGAGTGTGGGAAGGTCTAGGAGCATGCATGTGAGTGGAATTCTTATTACTAGAATTCTTACTCCGTGTAAGAAGATCATTATACTTAATAGAAGTAGAATATTCTCTTCTATTAGCATCTTGACATTTGCGCATGGCAAACTCATAAGAGCTTCTCATGGATTGAATCTCATCATCCTTTTTCTTGATGGTGTCAAGAGATTCTTGAAGTTTTAGTCTCAAAGACTCCACTTCATCCGTGTCGGAAATAGGAGATTTTCCCTTCATATCACTAATGATGCTTGAGAGCCTCTCTACTTCAAGTTGAAGAGCCTCGACCTCCTTAAGAGATTTCTTGTATTTATTCCGAACACCTTTGTGTTCTTCATGTAACTCAAGAATGGCTTTCTCCAAATCATCATAGGTGAGAGTGTTTAAGGAAAAATCATCAAGTACCTCATCGGTTGCCATGAGACAAACGTTGGCATTGTGTTTGCACTCCTTGTCATTGTCGGAGTCGCTTGCGTCGCTTTCACACCAAATGCTAGTGTTGGCGAATTTTCTGGAGGACGAGCTTCCCTTGCTTGGCTTCTCGTACTTGCTTGAATCTTTTCGTATCATCGGACAATCCCTTTTGATGTGTCCGGGTCTTCTGCATTGATAGCATGCCGGATCTTCTTCATTGTCCCGTCTAGAGCGGTTGGCCTTGTTAAACTTTAAGAACTTTCTGAAGTGCTTAGCTGTGAGAGCTACTTCTTCATCGTCGTCTGACTCATTGTCATCGGAGCTATCCTTGGAGTAGGACCTTGATGCTTTGAGAGCAAGAGTCTTCTCCTTTTCTTTGTTCTTCTCCTTCTCCTTCTCTTGAATGGAGGATTCCTCTTGATCCTTTATGTCAAGCTCGTGAGTCATTAGTTTACCCATGAGGGTCTCTAGGTTCATGATGGTAAGATCGTTCCCCTCAATGATTGCGGTAGCTTTAGGACTCCAAGCTTTCGTCAATCCTCTAAGAATCTTCCTTATCTTTTCATGAGCGGGATATTCCTTTCCAAGAGAAGAGAGAGGGTTAATAATATCACCAAAACGAGTAAACATGCTAGCAATAGATTCATCATGCTTCATTTTAAAAGACTCATATTCTTGCGTGAGTCTACTGATCTTAGATTCTTTCACTTGTGAGGTTCCCTCGTGTGTGACTTCGAGTAACTTCCAAATCTCATTAGAAGTCTTGCAAGTAGAGATACGGTTGAATTCACTACTGTCAAGAGCACAGTAGAGAGCGTTCATTGCCTTGGCATCTCGACAGGCAAGCTTCTTGATGCTTTCGGCAAGTGTTTCTCGAAGGGTGTCAGAAGCAATATCCTCAACAGCTCTGGAAGGAGTAGGAAGGCCATTTATCACGCAATCCCATAAGTCGAAATCTATGGACTTGAGATAAATGCCCATCCTAATCTTCCAGTAGTTATAGTTGGTTCCATCAAATAGGGGAGGCCTATTTGTGGAGTGTCCCTCATTGTGAAACGTGTTGATGCTAGGGTTAGAGGCCATGGATCACTCAAGGAAGTAAATCCAAATCAAGAGAACAAAGCTCTGATACCAATTGTAGAACCCTAGAGGGGGGGTGAATAGGGAAATTAAAAAATAAACTATAATAGATGATGCAATAAGAACAATCTAGAGTAAAGAGTAGAAAGATCAAACGCAAACGCAAGGATGTATCCTGGTATCCTCTTTTGAGGCAATCCAGTCCCGGAACTCTCTCCGGCTTTAATCCACTATTATGCAAATAGTACACACGAGTTTGGATCCGAAGAACTCGCCAACTTCTACACGAGTTTGGATCCGAAGAACTCGCCAACTTCTACACACGAGTTTTCTTACGAAGGCTCGCCAACTTCAAACAAAAGAGAATGAAAGCTTGTTGATCTTCTAACACTTGAAGATCGAAAGTGTACAACTCTTAAATACTCTAGCACTTTGGGAGAGGATGACAATGAAAAGCTTGGGAGAGTATTAATGGTGGAGCTCTTGGTTGTTGGAAAATTTATGAAGGAGTTGGTGAGAAAGCTCAAGAGAGAGAGAGCTTCCTTTTATAAGACAACCAAGAGTGGAAGGCATTTAATGCTCTGAATGCACGCAGAACGGCATGCCGTCGGTATGCCGCGGCATACCGCCGGTATGCCGGCCAAATAGTAACGGTCATAAATATGACCGTTCAAGAGCATTAAATGCGGTCATTAATGCACATCAGATCAAATCGAAAATTGAATATTCGAAATCCGGTATACCGCCGGTATGCCGGAGCATACCGTCGGTATGCCGACAGAAAGTCACAGAAAGTTTTGGAGTTGCTAGAAACGGCATGCCGCCGGTATGCCGTAGCATACCGTCGGTATGCCGACAAAAAGACACAGCAACTTTTGTGTTGCTAAGAATGGCATGCCGCCGGTATGCCGAAGCATACCGTCGGTATGCCGACTTTTCGAGACAGCAACTTTCTGATGTCCAGAAGCGGTATGCCGCCGGTATGCCGGAGCATGCCGACGGTATGCCGCTTATTGTCACAGAACCTTTTCTGGTTTCGAAAACGGTATACCGCCGGTATGCCGGAGCATACCGCCGGTATGCCGCTCTGAATGATTTGATTTTCGATTTGTGCTTTTAGTTATCATCCATCCTTTAGTGTTTACAGAAAACTTAGACCAGTACAGACTCGAAAACACTACGCATGAAGACGCCGACTTTATGCAGGGAATGCCGGTGAACGCCACAGTCTTCAAGGAAGAAAACAGAGAGTCCTTGATCTTCTGAGAGAATAAGAATCTGAAGAGCAAAAGACTAAACTACGAAGATGCTGTTAATTACTCAAAATAAACTGTGCCAACACACACTAGGGACGAGGGTTAGTAGTGTATGTTACACCTGCGAGTCCACGCTAGGGACAAGGGTGATGCTAATCTGCGAGTCCACACTAGGGACGAGGATTAGTAGTTCAAACCTGCAAGTACACGTTAGGGACGAGGGTTTGAGTATTCGATTTTGTTCTCCGTCTTGACATGAGTTCTCTAGTTCTTGTTCAGCAGTTCATCTATGTGTAGACAGTGTATAGTTTCGTGCTTATTTCATTGCTCAGTCTTACTTGTTTATTCTGTATCTTTCTTCATGCATAATAAACTGTTAGAAAGGCTCGTTTTTATGTATCTTGCTAGTCCTCTGAGGACCTGATGATCTCTTCAGGTTTAGTCGAGCTTGAGTTAGGAGCAGACCAGAGGGTTGAGCCAGCATCAGATCGCATCGCTTGCACTTGAGGTGGTCTAGATTAGCAGTTTTTATTCAGTTAGTTACTCCATGTATTCTTCTATTTTTCTTCCGTCTATTGGTAGTGGATTTGTGTCCACCGGACGAGACAGTGATTCTTGATATTCAGTTTATTCATTATTATTCAGTTCATGTCTCCTCATTGATCTTGACTGTGACATGATTATTTCTGTGGATGAGATTTAGTTTACCATGTGAATCTAGATTATCGTGACTTGTATTTAGACAGCGTACTACCGCCGATACTGCGGCATAGGCCGGGCTTGGACACGTTTCGTATCCGAAAATTGGGTACGGGTCGTGATAGAATCTCTCCAAGAACATGCGCTTGAAGCCGGCGAAGGAGTGGATGCTGTTGTCTGGCAGGTTACGATACCAGTCGAAGGCGATTCCTTCCAATGCCCAAATGAATAATCGTATGAGGATGGCATCTTCATGGGGCAGATGGTCGGTGGTGAACTCGAAGTAAGTGATTTACCAACTTGCGGAGGTCTTGCCATCATACGGGTTGATGTTGAACGGCTTATATCTTGGTCGAAAGGGGGCATCCCTCCATTCAGCAGGGTATGGTTGCCGCATTCTGAGGTCTTGAGAGTTTTTTCGAGCGTGAAACATGGCTCGGAGCTCCTGGACCTCACTTCTTGCTTCTCGGGCCTCATCTACAGCGGTGGGGGGCGTTCCTTCAGGAGGATTGTTGCCCGGGTTCGGTGCCGCTGAATTCGAGTCCGCATTGACAGCGGGACCCACGCTTGTTTGGCCAGGTGTCCCTCCTTGTAGGGTTGCAAGGACCACTTTGATCTCATCCACAGACTTGACCAAGACAAGTAATATGGCCTCCAGAGTGTCGATGCGTTGGCGATCATTGGAACCACCTTGGTTACTTTCCGTCATGAATACCGTCCTTACGTGAGGAGATATGGACGGAGCGGTAGAGGAAGCGCCCTCCGAGTCGTACCCCTGTAGCGAGAAGTCATCGGGATATGTGGGAATGTTCTCCTCTGGTTCGGACTCAGAAGGAACAGTACCCCCAGTTTCCGAGTTCGCCTTATCTTGGGAGTTGTGGACGTCCTCGGAGACGTCGGAGTTTGCTGTATCTGAAGGGAGAATTGTTTCCCCTGGCTCGTCTTCTTGGAACATCGGATTGTCGTAGAGGTTTGGAGGAGTGCTACCCCCAATCCCAGCAACCCCCAGTGGTGTAGACGACGAATCTTCCATTGTGGCAGATTTTATCTTAGAACGGGTACCTTGGAAAACTCCGGTGGTGGGTACCCGCTTAGACGAGAGTCTCTTAGTTATGGTGGTTGAAATCTTCGGGCTAGGAATATTCGCCTTCTTTCCTCTCCCGTCGGTGGGGACTTTCTGAGCAGAGTTGCAAGAGGCGACGGGAAGTGCCTCGTCTTCTGAAGACAGCTGTTGCAGCCTTTGAAAGACGGACTGCCGGTCTTCTCGTATTATCGTGTTGTTGCAACAGCAATTGACGATGACTTGGGTACAGTGACGTCCGTGTGAGGACTCTTTGTACCCCGATGCGCCTTCTCTTTCCTTGCGCTTGTGGAGGATGGCCTCACGCAAGTCAGATGGGTCTGGATCGACCATGTTTGCTCCCTGGATTTTGGGAGACTTTCGCGAACCTCTCTATCCGTTTGCCACCGGGGGCTGGACTCGGGTGGTTCTGTACGACTTCCCATCTGAGGCCCGCATAACGGTATGCGGGATGCTCGAACGGTCAGAAGTCGGATCAGCAGACCGAACTTGCCAAGCTCGCGCAGCCCTAGACTTCTTCGCTCTAGTGCATAAGGGCACATAGTAGGAAGAGTCTAGGGGATGCTGGAGAGAGTCAGACATATCTTCTTGAGAGCACAAGAGATCAGGACTATAGAAGAGGCGGTCGAAGACAGAGCTACGTAGAGTAGGCGTCATGTGGCTGTCATCAATAACCTTTATACGGCTGGCAATTGTGGCCGCATAAGCTTTCTTCATACGGTTGGGAGTCTCGGCCGCATGAGTTTTCTTCAAGCGGCTGGATGATCTGGCCGCATAGACCTCCTTCATGCGGGTGGCAGTTTCAACCGCATGAGCATCCTGCATACGGTTGGCAGACTTGGCCGCATGAGCGTTTGGCTTCTTCTTGTGGTGCGTAGAATCACTCTTTGTCCCTGCAAGTCCAGCATCGTAGTGCTTTCCTCTGCCGGACTTGGGGACAGCAGAGTTCTCTACGGCTCGAAGTGGAGCCGTATGAGAGTCGCCTTCGCCGTCTTGAATAGCAGAGAGTACTTCGTCCAGAGCATGTGGAGGAGCAAATAATTTTGGCTTCCACTCGCAGCGAGCTTTCTTTGTGCGGGTTTGCTTCTGGACCGGGCCAGTATTTCCTTCAGAGAGCATTTCTTCAAACGTCTGTTGGTCGAAGCGGACGACCATCTTCTGTTGCGTGGAGCCAAGTTTGGCTGCATCCGATTGCGTCACCAACTCCTCAGCCGTGGAAAAGTTTGTCCCCAGCAGAGTCGCCATCGTGTTTGCCATGAAATATAAAAGAATAGAACAATTATCGGAGGACTGGACTTTTACTTCACAATACAAACTCGCTTGTACAAAAAAAGCCTAGGGACGAAAACCTAGGTACAGCAATCTAAGTACAATTGTTTATTTTAGATTCTGGGGGTGACGGTAGAGGCTCGGGAAAGCTACGGCAACTCTGCCTTACTCCTTGGACGATCGGGTGCAGCTTTGGCTATGTAGAAGAACTGCTGGGCGTTGATGAAGAAATGCTCTCTCTTCACGCTCTCTGGTTCTCTATGTCTCTCTCTGCCTCTGTATATGTCTCTGTCTCTTTTCTATATTTCTCTCCGTGTGTATCTCTCTATGTATCTCTGTATATTTGCAAGGGAATGGCACCCTGCTATTTATAAGAGTGGGGGGCCTCATTAGGGTTTACAATGATTGTCCATTCTAGTAAGTCGGCGGCTATTGATCATTGGATCTGGGCCGTTCATTGAGATTTGAGCAATAAATGTGATTGCATCAAATCATTTGTGGGTAATTAATGCTGATTGACATAAATCCTCCTAATTTGTCATGCCAACCTCGGATTCTTCGACACGTGTCTTTATATGGCTTATTTGCAAATGATCTGATTTGATTCCAATATTTCATTAGAATTTGCTGAGAGATTTCGATCAATCTGATGCCACGTGCTCCGCTATCATTCCACGTGTCAAAACAGCAGAAATCTGAGCCGCAGGAAAGTTAGGCCGCATAAGGCTGGCTATGTGTCAAGGTTGCTTGAGAGTGGCCCGCATAGTAATAATTTGAGCCGCATGATGACCACATGAGTGAACCGCATGGAGATAGTCCTTGTGAACCGCATGGGGCTGGTTTTTGTGAGCCGCATGGAACTAATCTTCGTGAGCCGCATGGAGCTAATCTTCGTGAGCCGCATAGAGCTACTCTTCGTGAGCCGCATGGGGGAGTTTCCGCTTGGGCCGCATATGACTGTCAACGTGTCAAGGCCGCATGATAGTTTCTGACTCTTGGGGGATCGTGTCAGAGATTTTCTTCGCTTTCCAAAGAGTCCGTCATTATGAGGGAGTCATAATGATATCTTTGTGACAGAACTGTCACCTTGTCAAAGCTGTCAGCCGTCAAGGCATTTAATGCGGCAATGGACAAGGGGGAAAGAGCTATTTTGCAGGCCACGTGGCTCTTCCTTGAGCCGCATAGAGCTTGTTTGAGCTGTATAGCCGGTCGAGCCTCATGAATACTTGAGCCGCATAAACTCTCTGAGCCGCATAGGGTTCTATGGCCGCATGGATCCTTTCTTTATTTTTTTCCATGCATCTACACTCGCTGCGAGCTTTCTTTGTGCGGGTTCGCTTCTGGACCGGGCCAGCTCTTCCCTCAGAAAGAATTTCTTCAAACACCTGTTGGTCGAAGCGGACGACCATCTTCTGTTGCGTGGAGCCAAGTTTGGCTGCATCCGATTGCATCACCAACTCCTCAACCGTGGAGAAGTTTGCCCCAGCAGAGTCGCCATCGTATTTGCCATTGATTGTAAAAGAACAGAACAATTATCGGAGGACTGAACTTAGACTCACAATACAAACTCGCTTGTAGAAAGAAAGCCTAGGGATGAAAACCTAGGTACAGCAATCTAAGTACAATTATTTATTTTAGATTCTGGAGGGTGACGGTAGAGGCTCGAGAAAGCGAGACAGCTCTGCCTTTCTCCTTGGACGATCGGGTGCAGCCTTGGCTCTGTAGAAGAACTGCTCGACGTTGATGAAGAAATGCTCTCCTCTCTCTAGCTCTCTGGCTTTCTGTGCCTCTCTTTTTTATCTGAGATTCTCCTCTCTCTCTCTCTATATATGTGTATCTCTCTGTCTCTCTCCGTATCTCTTCGCAAGGGAATGGCACCTTGCTATTTATAAGAGTGGGGAGCCTCCTTAGGGTTTTCAATCATTGCCCATTCTTAAAAGTCGACGGCCAAGGATCACTGGATCTGGGTCGTTCATCTTGAATATACGAGATTTGAGCAATAAATGTGATTGCATCAAATCTTTTGTGGGTAATTAATGATGATTGACATAAATCCTCCTGATTTGTCATGCCAACCTTGGATTTCTCGCCACGTGTCCTTGATTTGCTTGATTGCGAATGATCTGATTTGATTAAGATTTGTTGATGGATTTCGATCGATTTGATGCCACGTGTCTCACTATCATGCCACGTGTCTTGACCACAAGCCACTGAGGAAATTTGAGCCACATAAATATCGCTCCTTATTGAGCCGCATAAGGCTGGCCACGTGTCAAAGCTGCTTGTGAGTGGCCCCTGAACAATTGAACCGTATGGTGATGATTTGAGCCGTATGAGCGTAGGCGACCGCATAATGGGTGGCTTCTCAGTGAGCCGCATGAAGCTAATCCTCGTGAGCCGCATAAGGTAGCCTCTGCTTGAGCCGCATAGGATAGCTTCGACCTGAGCCGCATGGGATGGTCTCTGCTCGAGCCGCATACGATTGTCTACGTGTCAAGGCCGCATGACAGTTTCTGGATCTTCGGGGGAACGTGCCAGAGATTTTCTCCGTTTCCCTAGGCGTCTGTCATTATGAGGGAGTCATAATGGTATCCTTGTGTCAGAACGGTCACTTCTTCAGAGCTGTCAGCCGTCAAGGCATTTAATGCAGTAAAGGACAAAAGAAGGAGCTGTTGCAGGCCACGTGGCTCCTCTCTGAACCGTATGGAATTTATCGAGCCGCATAGACACTTGAGCCGCATGGATCCTTGAGCCGCATGAACTCTCTGAGCCGCATGGGGCTTCCTAACCGCATGGATATTTCTTTATTCTTTTCCATGCTTCTACAGTAGTTAGCAGATCATGATGGCAGTTGATCATGTCTGCATGATTCAGTTATTGTTAGTGATATTCATTTTGTTATCCTCTCGTGCCTTATGTTCCTTATCATGATATACTCTACTTGTTAGTTTAGTTTATAGACTCTTATTATTTTGTGGAGTCTAATTGGATATATATGCTAGTGGGCTGCAGTCCACATCCCATAGTGTTCATTCATGTTTTATATTTCTATTGTGAATTGAGATATAGTTTTGCCTTACCATGATTAGGCATGATACCATAGTCTAGACAGTGATTACGTATTCGAAATGGGCTGGAGTCCGCTCGATACGTAGCTGGCTTGCTCACGAGCTCACATCCGAAAAGTGGGTGTGGGTCATGACAAGTTTTTTTGGTGGCCCATGCAGGTCAGAGCATATCATATCGGTTACGTAACTGTACTGATACGACCCTGCAAATTTGACTAAACCCTTGGGAATCTCAATCCACACTGCTTTGAAAATTCTTTTAGAAATTTCTTTAACGTCCTTGAAACTTCGTATTCACTCTCGATTATTCTTCCTTGCCTTCTGAAACATTGATTTTCATCTCTTCCTATTTCGGGGTGACGAACGATCGTGCTTTCTAGAATTTATCAAAAATTCATAAGTTATATTATTATATTGCTTGATTATTTAATTTGTGGTTGTTTGTTAGATATGGGAGGTTATAGATGCCATATGACTTAGATATCTATGGGTAATGATTCTAGCAACTAGATGGAAGGTTATAAAGTTTTAGTGACATACCTTTGAGGGAGTAGTATGACCAAAGGTGGGTAGAAGTCCTCGAGGTTTCATAGTTACAAATGGCTAGGAGAAGGATATAAACTATTTTTGAGGAATTAAAATTTAAGGGATTAAGGTAAAAGTAGACTTTCTTTTTGAATTTTAAGGAATAGTTATAAGTTAGAAATTTTGAGGACAAAATTATTTTTAAGGTGGGTAGATTTATAACTCCTCTTCCCGCAAATTTTGAAATATTTTTTATTATTTATTTGATTTAAAGTGTGATTTTTAGAATTTTATAAATAAATAATTAGTTAATTATTACGATAGATGGCTTTAGTCATAGTTGAGATTTGGAGTACAACGTGACTAGAAATCGTGGCACAGATAGTGCAATAGCATTCCTTGACTAGTGTTTTAGTCATGGTAGGGAAGGTCTGTCACTACCATATTTCTAGCTTGAGGGTATTTTTGTCATTTTGGGTAAATTTTGAATTTTTAATTAATTTATTGAATTGGTGAATTCTAGTTTGACTTTGACTTGTTGAGACTAGTGGACTAGCCTAGAACCTAACCCTAGCTATGGTAACCCTAGTCTAACTTGAGTTAACCCATTTTAGTCATTAGAGATTAGTTTTAGAATGAGAGGATTTGGTTTAGTGAATTTAAGTCATGACTTATGGTTTTACGAAATGACTTATGACTTAATGATTTAAATGATTAGGACTTAAGCCCATGGGCCATTTTAGGATTATTCAACCCATGGCAGCCATAGGAGAACCCCCCTATTTAATGTCATGTTGAGGTGTTCTTGCCTCTTTCAGAGCTTGACCTAGAAATTGAAGAAAAGGTATTTTCTCCCTTCCAAAAATCCCAATAAATTTATTTTAATTCCATTTTAACCCTAGCCTTTTATATTAGGACCTAATTTCTGGTTGTTTACTGTGTTTGGAGGATCATCTCTGTTTTTGGTTCATTTGGAGCTTGGGAGTTGCTATTTGGAATATTTCCATTGGGGCTTTCTTGGAGGATTGACACTCATAGGTAAAAACCCACAAATTATGTTTTAATCCTGATTTTAGTGCATGATAGTTTAGGTATAGGTGTCCCCTAGCTACTGTAGAAATTTTGTGTCATTTGTATTAGGTTTCGTGTTCGTATCGGACACGTATCAAACCTATAGGCTAGGTGATTGACGAAATGCCCGAACAAATTCGATTTGTTGTTTTTGCAAATCTATTTGAATAGAAACCTAGATCTAGGGTTTGCTTAGGGATTTCTACTATTTCTTCCTAATTTTAGTTCCGTGTCGTGTCCACACGGGGACACGAACACGTTGACCGCGCGCACGCACACTGTGTCCTGCATCACGGGGTTGATAACTCCCGACACAGGACACGTGGAGACGCAATTTTTGGCGAGGGGCTTGGGGCATCATCTGCCATCATCCTCTCAAAAGTTGGGTTGATTTGGTTGCATGTGCGAGAAGAATTCCTCCCCGCACTGGCCGCGCGGCCTGTCGTTGTGCGCGCAGGAGCGCTACTGATACGCAGTTGGCACGGACACGACACGTGTCGTGGATACTGTGCAGGTGGTCCTAGGGGTAGCCCTACCGCTAGCGCCTATGTCGCGCGTGGGATACGCGTGCATGCGTGCACGACGCTGCGTGAAGTCCAGAGCACGTGTGCGGGCCTGTGAGTGTTTGTGTGTGTCTGGACACGCTCGTGTCCACTTGGTTGGACCCGAAGGCATTGTTTGACACGTGTACACATGTCACATGATTTATCAACCTGTAATTTATCATTTTAACATGTTTTTAGTACTCGAATTTGAATTTCCCCTTGTGGACTGATACATGCATTCAGTTTTTATGTTTTGATTTTAATTCCTATATGTAAACTAAATTTTGATGTTAAAGTTGCATGTTTAAATTCACCTACAAGTGTATTAACTACTGCTAGTTCAGATTTGCGTATTAGATTAGGTTTTATAATCTAGTAATAGGATTTTGATTATGAGTTTGGACTGTTATATGTGTTGACTGATACTCTATGTACACTACTTAATTTCTGATTTTTATTCCAGTTTTAAAACTGAGTTTATGGGTGTTCAATTCCCTGTTAAATCTATTTACAATGGTTAGTCACTTTTAGATTGAATTCATGTTAGTTTGGGTTTCATTTGAAGCATGGTTTTCGAAATAGGATGTTATGGTTCTCGAATGGGTTGGGAATGATTCATGAACTGTCAATTTAGTTAACTGTTGGTTATTAGGAACTGTCATTTGATTTCCTTTCATTTCTGTTAAAACTGAATTGATATTTAATTTCATGATAATTCATCACTCATGTTTGGGTGTTGTTGAATGATTGATTGTGTTGATGTAGGAAGTTTGGGTTCAAAGGGAATTGGGCTTTCACATTGGGTTTGGTTGTTTTAACTGTCATTATTTCCCAATTTCTTGAGAGTAGCTTCTAATTTCTGTGGACACCACACACATGTGAGTTACTGTTAGCTAATAAGCTGTCATTGTAACACACACCATGCTCTCATGTCTCCACACACCACTAACTGTCATTGCATATATCTGAGTTTTGTTCACTGATTTTCAGTTTCAAATTCCATGACACTATATCACCCTCACATGTACACACTCTACACATACACACTCTACACAAACACACACCTAGTTATACACTGAATCCTGAATTCTATTGACACATATGATACACACACCCATTGTATCATACACACACATGTACATAAACACACACATGTATTCCTCTCCCTATCACCCTATGTATATATATATATGTATACCTATATGTGATTATCAATGTAGCCTATATGTGCATATGTGTGTTAATTATATTAAATTAGATATAGTCAATATGTGTGAATGTGTGGAATGGTCTATGTACGATATAGCCTATGGCCTATAGCCTATGGCTTATAGCCTGTGTATATGGCTTGAATGCCAGTATAGGTGTATGTTTGGCTTGTATAGCCTAGATAGTGTGTGTGCTTCCTAGAATAGACTGGTTAGGCTTAGTGAGACTTGTTTGTCTTAGGCTTGACCTAGTTTGACTAGTGTAGCTTGACTAGAGTTGACCGAGGGTTGACTTTAGTCTAGTTTGATCCCGAACATCATGTAAATGCATTGTAGCAGTCTGTTATGTCATTTTAGACTTATAGTGACTTGTACTGTTCTATAGGAGACAGACACCACTCCTCGGACAGTAGATTCTCTTCAGATACTCAGGATACAGGCGAGTACATTCTCTGATCATTTCATATCCTGCTTAGGAGTATATTTCCTACTTTAGATTACTTTACATGATGCTGACACGTTGGAAACACGGATTAGTACTATATGGATCTTGTCGTGCGATGTTATCCCCTTAGCGGATACATTAGGTATTTCATGTTCGTGTACTTTATCATGAGCATCGTGTACTCCTTGTGTTCGTGCTTTTCGTGTGCAAATCGTGTGAAATTGTGTATACTCATGTGATCACATAATCTTCGTGTATGACTATACTTCGTGTGCAATAACATAACTTGGCTAGATCCTTGTGTATTGATCGGGGCGGGGGAGTAGAAGTGGTTATGTATTCAATCCAGTAGATTACTCGTATACAACCTATTTAGATTACTCATGTACAACATCGTGCCGTTTACATAATCGTCTTGTACTCTAAATCACTAGCACTGTTAGTTCTCATATATATTGTATCTATTTACTTACAGTCTTCCTTTTTATCATGTTATTCTTTCAGTTTCCTGTATCTTACTCTCTAGCATGTTTATATTTCCTAACCTGTTATGATTTGTTGAGATGTACTGTACTCGCTCCTGTCCTGACTGGACCTGTTGAAAATATTATAGAGGACGAGGCTGAGGCGTTCTGCCCTACTTATTACGTTGCGACCCTATAGGACTGTTGTGACCTGGACCAGCAGCAAGACCCATTAGCAGTAGATGACACTCCCTTAGATTAGGATGTCTTTCATTTATCTATTCTGGATTACTGTATTGAGATATTGAGATGATCCTTGATATGTATTTATCTTAGACACTTAGACTTTATCTGGATTGTACTCTTTGTGGATTTCATTCTGTTCTATCTATCTATCTTTTATCATGCTCTACCTTAGATGTGATTGAGACTGTATTTGCTATGTCACCTCCATTCGGAGTGTATATACTGTACATGTACCTTTATATTGTTAGATGTCTGACCTAGGACATCGTTCTACCGCCGACACTATGGCGTAGACTGGACGTACCCACGTCTCGTGCCCTTACTCTAGGGTGTGGGTCGTGACAAGGTCGAGCCATAACGGTGTCCTAACTAAGAAAACCAGGCTAAGTTGCGACTTTACTCCTAGAAATAATTTAATTAGTTATTTATTAATATTTTGATTTTTAGGAAATCTAGTTGTACCAATTTAGCCCATACTCAATCTGAACCCCAACCAAGCCATTTAGGCAATTAGTGCAGCCAAGGACCCATGTAGCTATATTTTATGTGTGAACAAATATTTTGTATTTATTTCTACGACTACTTTCTAAATATTTTTATATGTATGCGATAGTTATTATTAATATCAAATGGCGTTTAGAATATTGGTACGACTTTTCTGGAACCAAGTAAGGGGTTTGTATGACAGGTTCACCAAAAACCACTATTGATTTATTTTATTTTTATTAGGAGTATTATTATTAGTAATGTTGTTGTTGTTATTAAATAAAATTAGTTACTATTATTGGTTATTTTAATTCATTGTCAAATGATTTTACATATATATGTCCAGGTGTCCATAATAGATTCTACATTAGATAAGGATAATATTTAGATTTTATTTAGATTTTGGAGTTTTTATATATAAAATATATGTGTATGTATATATATATATATATATATTTTATATATATATATATATATATATGTGTGTGTGTGTGTGTGTGTGTGTGTGTGTGTGTGTGTGTGGAGTTAGAAAAGAAGCAGAGAAAGAAGAAAAAATATAAATAGATAAATAAAACCAAAAGACTAAAAACTTTCACAGTCCAAACCAAGCCCAGTAGAATACTCCCCCATAGCTCATACTAAACCCGACCCCCCCGCCAAGCTTGGAATAGAGCAGTCGAACCTATATATCAACCCAAGAAAGAAGAAAAGGAGGGAAAAAAAACCCCAAACCCCAATCAAAACCCTAACCCCCAGACTCGTGCGCCCTTTCCCTACCCCTGCGCTATAGTGGAGCCATCAGCATTCACTGGAGATGGCCGAAAATGCGTGCGGCAGTCACAGCAAACGTCAGCAGTAGCAGTAGCAGTAGCAGCAGCAATGCTGCCAATGCCATATTCCCGATAACATTTCTCTGACCTCGCTCCTCTATTTGTCGATCCAGTTGTTTCATTGGATAGTCAACATAACCAAGATCAAACCCCTTCATGTAGATTAAATTCTACTGGATTATGTTGTCCAGGAAATCTCTTAGAAAATCACAAAAAATAACAATTCATAGAACAGATTACCTATATCGAAACTCCATTTTTGAAGACAGCTTATGAATAGGATATTAGGTTTTTAAAAATTATACTTGGAGACAGTCTTAGACAACCTCTAGGCCTTTGCAAATCTTTTTGCAGAAGTCGAAATCATCGACTGAGCGCCGAGAAATCGGTTTCCCAAGTTAACTAAAAACTGTCTTCAAAACCTTATAACTTTTATGAAAAATCATCGGTACGGCGTGCGCTCCGACAAACCGGACGACGTGGATGCAACCCATAAGCATCGAAAGATGCGTACGGATGTGCAGACGTGTGGGATTCGACGGAACTCGATTTCGCTGCGTGTGCGCGACGAAATCGTTGCGTATCCGTCGTGATACCCCGTATCGACCTCTTTGCAAATTAGTCAATTACTTTGTGCAAGTTTGTTATCTCGAGATAAAACTTGCGCCAACAGGACCGTATCATTTTTCTGGTCCTGTATGCCAAGTTTGGTCCGATTCTGAGAAGGTTGACCAGATCGTTATTTTGGCGGGCCCGCGATCCGACCCAACGGGCGAAATTGTGTACGGCCCACCGGAATCCAACTTTGGGTATATGGTTGGGTTCGTATCGAAAAAGGGACCCATAGACATATAGCTTGACGACTTTAGAGATCGTAGGTGTTAGCATGCTTTTCGGTGCAAAGCGGGTCCAACGGCGGACATCGTTTTGACATAAAATTACCGTTTTGCCCCTGTGTCCAAAATTAGACTTATGGACAGGCAATTCTAGCTAATTTGACTATTCTAAAAATTTTGGTAATATCTATTTCTGCTTTCGGAGATAGTTGTAAGATTTGGACCTTATGGCTTACTAGTTGACGGTATATTGTTGGTTCTTCGTGCTACCACCAGGCAAGTATACCTTGCCTCCCTCCACAGTTTATTACATGCTTATTTCTTTATCTAGAAGTTATATATCATCAGTTAGTTTTATTGGATTGATTTGATTGGTATGTTTTTCTTTATATCATGTATATTACTTATTGTCTCGTTTATATGCCGTCGTGGTCCAGAGTATGACATTATAGACTATACGAGACTTGTCCTTACATGTGTCTTGACTGAGTTATACCAGGTTGTTATAATTACCTTGACTGAGTCATATCATGATGTGGAGTGAGTGCATGTAATTGAACTGCTAATTCATGTTTCGTTTTCTCAACCCGCGAGTCCACAATCGGGTCGAGGGTTGACCGTTTGCACCTGCGAATCCACACTCGGGGCGAGGGTATTTGTCTTGATCTGTTTGCACCTGCGAGTCCATACTCAGGGCGAGGGTGTTTGTCGTGAGCTAACCTACGAGTCCAAATTTGGGGCGAGGGTTAGTAATTAGTTCAAACCTACGAGTCTACACGGGGCGAGGGTTTGGTATCCGTTAATCTCTTTTCACTTGTTACTTCCAGCAGTTCATTTATGTGTAGTTGTTCTCGTGTCCATGTTCATAGTCACTTATCAGTAATCACTTGTCAGTTTCTGTCTCGTTCCTATTTATTTTCTCATTCATGATAAACTGTTAGATAGGTATGTTTATGTATCTTGCTAGTCCCTTGAGGACCTTATGATCTCTTCAGGTAGTGGATTGCACGGAGTAGTTAGCGGATCATGATGGTAGTTGATCACGTCTGCATGATTCAGTTATTGTTAGTGATATTCATTTTGTTATCCCCCCGTGCCTTATGTTCCTTATCATGATATACTCTACTTGTTAGTTTAGTTTATAGACTCTTGTTCTTTTGTGGAGTCTAATTGGACATGTATGCTAGTGGGCTGCAGACCACGACCTATAGTGTTCATTCATGTTTTATATTTCTATTGTGGATTGAGATATAGTTTTGCCTTGCCATGATTAGGCGTGATACCATAGTCTAGACAGCGATTACGTATTCGAGATGGGCTGGAGTCCGCTCGATACATAGCTGGCTTGCTCACGAGCTCGCGTCCGAAATGTGGGTGCAGGTCGTGACAAGTTTTTTTGGTGGCCCATGCAGGTCAGAGCATATCATATCGGTTACGTAACTATACTGATACGAGCCTGCGAATTTGACTAAACCCTTAGGAATCTCAATCCATACTGCTTTGAACATTCTTTTAGAAATTTCTCTAACGTCCTTGAAACTTCGTATTCGCTCTCGATTATTCTTCTTTGCCTTCCGAACCATTGATTTTCGTCTCTTCCTATTTCAGGGTGATAAACGATCGTGCTGTCTAAAATTTATCAGAAATTCTTAAGTTATAGTATAATATTGCTTAATTATTTAATTTGTGGTTGTTTGATAGATTGGGGGATTATAGATGCCATATGACTTATATATCTATAGGTAATGATTCTAGCCACTAGATGGAAGGTTATAAAGTTTTAGTGACATACCTTTGAGGGAGTAGTGTAACCAAAGGTGGATAGAAGTCCTCGAGGTTTCGTAGTAACAAAATGGCTTGGAGAAGGATATAAACTATTTTTGAGGAGTTAAAATTTAAGGGGATTAAGGTAAAAGTAGACTTTCTTTTTGAATTTTAAGGAATAGTTATGAATTAGAAATTTCGAGGACGAAATTATTTTTAAGGTGGGTAGATTTGTAACTCCTCTTCCTGCAAAATTTGAAATATTTTTTATTATTTATTTGATTTAAATGGTGACTTTTAGAATTTTATAAATAATTAATTAGTTAATTATTACGATAGATGACCTTAGTCATGTTTGAGATTTGGAGTACAAGGTGACTAGAAATCGTGGCACGGATAGTGCAATGGCGTGCCTTGACTAGTATTTTAGTCATAGTAGGGAAGGTCGAGCCATAACGGTGTCCTAACTAGGAAAACCAGGCTAAGTTGTAACTTTACTCCTAGAAATAATTTAATTAGTTATTTATTAATATTTTGATTATTAGGAAATCTAGTTGTACCAATTTAGCCCGAACTCGATCCGTACCCCACCCAAGCCATTTAGGCAATTAGTGCAGCCAAGGACCCATGTAGCCATATTTTATGTGTGAACAAATATTTTGTATTTATTTCTAGGACGGACAAATACTTTCTAAATATTTTTTATATGTATACTATAGATATTATTAATATCAAATAGCGTTTAGAATATTGGTACGACTTTTCTGGAACCAAGTAAGGGGGTGTGTATGAAAGGTTCACCAAAAACCACTATTGATTTATTTTATTGTTATTAGGAGTATTATTATTAGTAATGTTGTTGTTGTTATTAAATAAAATTAGTTACTATTATTGTTTATTTTAATTCATTGTCAAATAATTTTACATATATATGTCCAGGTGTCCATAATAGATTCTACACTAGATAAGGATAACATTTAGATTTTATTTAGATTTTGGAGTTTTTATACATAAAATATGTGTATATATATATATATATATATATATATATATATATATATATGTATATATATATATATAAATATATATATATATATATATATATATATATATATATATATGGATATAATATATATAGTTAGAAAAGAAAAAGAGAAAGAAGAAAAAAATATAAACAGATAAATAAAACCAAAATACTAAAAACTTTCACAGTCCAAACCAAGCCCAGCAGAATACCCCCCAAAGCCCATACTAAACCCGACCCCTCCGCAAGCTCAGATTAGAGCAGTCGAACCTCTATATCAACCCGAGAAAGAAGAAAAAGAGGAAAAAAAAACCCAAACCCTAATCAAAACCCTAACCCCAGACTCGTGCGCCCTTTCTCTACCCCTGCACTGTAGTGGAGCCATCGTCGTTCGCTGGAGATGGCCGAAAACGCACGCGACAGTAGCAGCAGCAATGCTGCCAGTGCCATATTCCCGGTAACATTTCTCTTACCTCGCTCCTCTATTTGTCGATCCAGTTGTGTCATTGGATAGTCAACATAACCAAGATCAAACCCCTTCATGTAGATTAAATTCTACTGGAATATGTTGTCCAAAAAATCTCTTGGAAAATTACGAAAAATAATGATTCATAGAACAGATTACCTATTTCGAAACCCATTTTGGAAGACAGCTTATGAACAGGATATTAGGTTTTTAAAATTATACTTAGAGACAGTCCTAGACAACCTATAGGCCTTCGTAAATCTTTTCGCAGAAGACGAAATCATCGATTGAGCGCCGAGAAATCGGCTTCCCAAGTTGACTAAAAACTGTCTTCAAAACCTTATAACTTTTATGAAAAATCACTGATACGGCGTGCGCCCCGACAAACCGGGCGATGTTGTCACAATCCGTAAGCATCATAAGACACGTACGGATGTTGCGACGTGTCGAATTCGATGGAACTCGATTTTGCTGCGTGTGCGCACGAAATAGATGCGTATCCGTCGAGATACCCCGTATCGACCTCTTTGCAAATTAGTCAATTACTTTGTGCACGTTCGTCATCTCGAGACAAAACTTACGCCAACAGGACCTTGTCATTTTTCTGGTCCTGTATGCCAAGTTTGGTCCGATTCTGAGAAGGTCGACCGGATCGCTATTTTGGCGGGCCCGCGATCCGCCCAACGGGCAAAATTGTGCACGGCCCACCGTAATCCAACTTTGGACATACGGTTGGGTTCGTACCGAAAACCAGGACCCGTAGATATACTGTTTGACGACTTTAGATACCGTAGGTGTTGGCATGCTTTTTGGTGCAAAACGGGTCCAACGGCGGACATCGTTTTGACCCAAAATTATTGTTTTGCCCCTGTGTCCAGAATTGGACTTATGGACAAGAAATTCTAGCTAATTTGACTGTTTTAAAAATGTTGGTAATGTCTGTTTCAGCTTTCGGAGATAGTTGTGAGATTTTGACCTTATGGCTTACTAGTTGACGGTATATTATTGGTTCTTCGTGCTACCACCAGACAAGTATACCTTGCCTCCCTCTACAGTTTATTATATAATTATTTTTTTATCCAGTAGTTATATGTCATCAGTTATTTTTATTGGATTGATTTGACTGGTATGCTTTTCTTCATATCTTGTATATTACTTATTGTCTCGTTTATATGCCGTCGTGGTCCAGAGTTTGACATTATAGACTATACGAGACTTATCCTTACATGTGTCTTGACTGAGTTGTACCGGGTTGTCACAAGTATCTTGACTGAGTCGTATCGTGTCCTAGAGTGAGTGCGTGTAACTGAACTGCTAATTCTTGTTTTGTTTCCTCAACCTGCGAGTCCACAATCGGGGCGAGGGTTGACCGTTTGCACCTACGAGTCGACACTCGAGGCGAGGGTGTTTGTCTTCATCTGTTTGCACCTACGAGTCCACACTCAGGGCGATGGTGTTTGTCGTGAGCTAACCTGGGAGTCCATATTCGGGGCGAGGGTTAGTAATTAGTTCAAACCTGCGAGTCCACTCGGGGCGAGGGTTTGGTATCCATTGATCTCTTGTTCACTTGTTACTTTCAGCAGTTCATTTATGCGTTGTTGTTCTCGTGTCCATGTTCGTAGTCACTTGTCAGTTTCTGTCTTGTTCCTGTTTATTTTTCCATGCATGATAAACTGTTAGATAGGCATATTTTATGTATCTTGCTAGTCCCCTGAGGACCTGATGATCTCTTCAGGTAGTGGATTGTATGGAGTAGTTAGCCGATCATGATGGTAGTTGATCACGTCTGCATGATTCATGTATTGTTAGTGATATTTATTTTGTTATCCTCTCATGCCTTATGTTCATTATCATGATATACTTTACTTGTTAGTTTAGTTTATAGTCTCTTGTTCTTTTGTGGAGTCTAATCAGACATATATGCTAGTGGGCTACAGACCACGACCCATAGTGTTCTTTCATGTTTTATATTTCTATTATGGATTGAGATATAGTTTTGCCCTGCCATGATTAGGCGTGACACCATAGTCTAGACAGCGATTACGTATTCGAGATGGGCTGGAGTCGCTTGCTCATGAGCTCGCATCCGAAAAGTGGGTACGGGTCGTGATAGATACATATTAGAATTTTCCATATATATTAGCCATCCATGTATAGATTTCCAATATAGTAACCCTTATTCATGCAGGGGTTTATAAAAGGTTGATGCATACAAATTGAAAAATAACACACACACAAAAAGGGAGAAGAAAGAAAAGATGGCAAGAGTGCTTATGCAACTTTGGAAAGGAGAAAGAAGGAGTGGAGGTCGTTTCAGAGAAGGATATCAATTTTGGGTATTTCTTGTTGTCTTCTATCTTTGTGGTTGTAATCCATTTCTGTCCGAGTGAGTTGTGGTGATCCGTGTTGGATCGAGAGGAGCTTGTAGGGATGTATTTGATCTCTTTATTACATTAGTGGAGGTTCTTTAGGGTTGGACTCCGATCGTCCCGTGGTTTTCTCGCAAGGGTTTTCTACGTAGAAATCTTTGTGTTTGCGATTTGTGTTGGCATTTTTGGTTTGTGTATTTTTTACTCGGTTCTCTCGTACGACTTTCTGGTTTGGGGGAATGGTCTCTGCGCTTCGTTCCCAACATAATGATGAACCTTGTCAAGGATGATCGTGTGTAGTGAAACTTAAAGAGTATACTAAGGATGAAATAAAGATCTTAAGGTACCTTAGGCTTAAGTTAAGGTTATGTATTTGATGAAAAATAAAAGTTGAGAAAATAATTAATTCATAAGACATGATCATTAAAGAAGATTGGTAATCAGATTATTTACTAAAATCATTGATGATCACCGAGTGTGTGTGTGTGTGTGTGTATATATATATATATATATATATATATATATATATATATATATATATATATATATATATATATATATATATAATCCTTCGTAAACAAGACTTTTAGATTTAAAGACCCTGTGATCTTGGAGAATTATTATGGCAACGACAAATTAGTGAGAACAGGTAGGTTTGAGTAGTAAACCAATTGTGAAATTAGCCTTAAGTTGTCATGAAATTGAATAAAATGAATATTGACGAGTTATTTGCCATTGTAGTTGAGAGAAATTTTGATAAAATAATATTATGGTCAAATTTTCAAGGATGGAAATAAGAAAAAAGATAATGAACTAATGATTTTAGGATACGAGTTGGTTCCAAAACTTATAGTAGAACTAAAGATTGTAGAGGATCGAGTTGGGATAAGATCATAGGTTATAGATTGTAAATTGTTGTTGGTTGTTAGATTGGGTATTGAATTTAAATTTTGAGGATGAAGTTTTATTAAGTGTGTAGGATGTGAACTAGCTAGGTAATATTAGATTATTAGTTTGTTAAATTATATATAAAATTTTTCCTTTTTTTTGAGTGATCATTAAAATTTTATATATATATATATATATATTTATATATATATATATATATATATATATATATATATATATATATATATATATATATATATATATATATATATATATATATATATATACCATATAAAAAAAAAAAAAATATATATATATATATATATATATATATATACCATATGTATATATATATATATATATATATATATATATATATATATATATATATATATATATATATATATATTTTATATATATATATATATATATACCATATGTTATGTTAATATATTTTTTAATATATATAACCTTATGTCAATATATATGTAGATATCAGATCTTGGACATGAAGGAAAAGGTGTTACAAAACCTTGATGTTTCTTTGGATCGAGTGCTATGGTGAAATTATTCTATCGTGGAGTCGACTTTGGAGCTTGAAACGAATGTGAAATAAAAGTTTCCTTCCTTATTCGATTGAGGTAGGTTTTTGTTTTATGTTTGGAGAATGAATTTTTTTCTTAATGGGTTATTGTATAGTGTCTCACTCCTATTAGGGAGCACAATATTGGCTTGTTGAATAGCCAAGTTGGAATCGAATCATGGGAAAATAATGCCGGTATCGATTGATCGGAACAAAGTTAAATGAGACCATTTTCCATCTATGGATTGGCTTATTTGGAATTGTGCCCTATATATAGCTAATCGTGTCACAGAGAATGAACTCTATATAAGAGTCTATTCCTCAAACATTTTCACTTTTGGTTTTTGTTGAATGCTTTCACCGTTGATTTTGTTTATGAATTTTTGTGGATGTTTTTGATGGATGATTTTTTTTACTTGATTTCATCGACTTTCACATTCATATTGAATTCTGAGATGAAGAGAAGAAGAGTACTGAATCCTTATTGGTGCAATTACAAGTGAATAAGTAGGCGAAGCTTGATAAATGATTGGAATATATATTCACTTCTTAATCTTCACGCTTAATAAAAGAACTTATTTTGTTACTGTGTTGCATTCTTTGATCAATGATACCCTTGGCAAGAGTTCTAAAATGGGATAAAAGATAGTAAGAACATGTTGTAACCTGTTGTAAAAAATAATAAAACTATTCTACTTTTGTAACAAACTAATATAATCATAGAAAAAGATTTGGGGCCGTTGAGTCACCATTTATGGTACTTTCCTGGATTGAGTGTTAAGAGTTATGAGTAATGGCTCAAGGAAATATGTTAATACAGATGTAACTATGTGGCAATATTTATTCAAGTTTTCTGTTAACATGCATATTATATTTTCTTTAAAGCTAAGTGCATATGCATGCATGGTCATGGAAAAGTAGTGCACAAGGTTTGTTTTTTTTCGAATGGTATCCACGACCAGGGAACAATTTGGCCTAGGATGAACAAGGATAATTAGTGCTAAAGTATAAACACAAGAATTACGGAACCTTCAGTGAGGCTAGCTATTTGAACTTTTGTAATTTCATGAATAGTCAAGTATGATGTGTTACCAGTAACCATCATATATACATGCAGCATCACTGATGATGTCTTATATAGGAAAGAGTAAGCTAATATTTGTTTCCAAGGAAGGATAATTGACTGTGGGTAAGATTCTCTGTATGGTAATGGTTTATACATTTTTCTATTAATTCATGTTATATATGAATTGTTAGTTGACCACCTAAGGCAAGAAAAGAAAGATCACTATTAATAATATTTGCTGCCACATGATTATATTTTTGGTTTTAAGTGATTTGGATTAAGCCCACTCATTAGTGCACTCCCCAATACTGATCTACATCTCCATATGTGCTGAAAATCCAATAGACTATCGGAGACCCTGAAAGCTCAACCGACCCTTTAGAAGCTTTGCATTCATTCTTGAAGCTCAAAGATCAAGAAGAAGACTTTCATTGAAGGTGTTTTACTTTTGTTAATAATGGATACGATGTATGGAATAAGTTGTATCCCATTTTTCTATTTCTAAAAGTTGTAAGCCAAGTTTGGCATTTTTTACTCAATCGTTTGAGAACCTAATATTTTTGCTACAAAAATTATTAATAAAGATTTATTTCATTTACATTCTGTGTTATTCAATTTCTATGCTATCCACTACAAATTCTATCAAAAAGAGATGTTTTACAAAATGAGAATGAGCATGCCTTATACAAGCACAAATTAGGCTTGTACGACAACACGCCAAGTGAAAACTTATTGATTCGAGAGAATAAGAGCGTAACATTAGTTGCCTAAAATGGAAATCCTTTACAGATTTTGTTAATGTAGACAATATTGCAACCACTTTGGTTATGAAAAAAACCTACATTAATTGAGATATCTATTACAATTTTTATTGCAATAGGTATACCATCTATAATAAAAACGAATATTGGAATTGATGTAAATGTTGCAGCACCAATGACAACAAAAATAGTTTTAGCAAAATATTCTAGTCTTTGACCAAAGTTGACATAGGATTTCTGACTTCCTCACTATAGTATAAGTAGATCATCTAGTAGGTCTAGTCGAAAAGGAAAGGAGGCAACAATCTTGGGCTTACGATGATGGAGCCTGCAGGGTGTACCTTTGGCACCAACAATTAGAGAGAAGAAGAAAAGAGGAATCAACTGATGCTTTCAGAGATCGCATATCTGGCTCGATTATTTGTAAGGTAAACAAAGGAAATATAATAGGAACAACGGATAGCAAGTTCGACATTTTTGGTAGGGGTATGGTTACATATCATATCCAAGATGGCAATTGTAAGAGAAAAGTGGACAACGAACAATGAGGGCAAGGGAAATAGAACCCATCCATGTTGCGGGCTAGCTGGCAATTTGACTTGGTGGAGAGTCCAAAAGGCCGCATCCGAAGTGGGGCAACCTACAGTCTTAATCGTCCCCTCTTCAACCTTTTTAGGAGGAAAAAATTACCTCATCCATATTATATTTGTGATTCTTAAGAGGGCAAAGGACTAGTGGCATTGGCGGCGTTGGTGGCATC
The DNA here is from genome assembly GCA_029216955.1 of Iris pallida. Taxonomy (NCBI): domain Eukaryota; kingdom Viridiplantae; phylum Streptophyta; class Magnoliopsida; order Asparagales; family Iridaceae; genus Iris; species Iris pallida. The sequence goes on from JANAVB010037819.1 coordinate 9,049,505, forward strand.
GAATCATGCAAAGGGAATAAGGAAACATGGGTTTTTAGAAGTACTTACAGGGAGATGATGATAGACGATAAGATGTCGCATCTCAAACAAAGAGCTCTTTGATCGTAGCCGAGATCGTCGAGGGGAGCTTGTGTTGGGAATAAAAAACTGAAACTATTCCCCAAGATGAGCTTAACGATGAACTATTACCCATAAGCAAAATATGGTGGTCAACTTACAAAGAAGAAATAAACATCACAAAAGATTCTATATAGAGAAATATAATAATAAATGGAAAAACCTAACCAGAAAAAAATTATCGAGAGAGCGAGATCACTACTAAATGAGGTTATATGACTTTACAAGATCGCTACAACTTCGTAACCCCAACTACCAGATAAATCATGCAAAGAGAACAAAAGAAATTCCTAAAGATAACACCCAAGAAGATCTAAAAAAATCTAATTTCTCTCTCCATCAATCTCTATATTTCCTCTCATTCTTTCTCTCGTAACTATTCGTGGCTACCCAACAACTTTCATTGAGCATAATTTATTATTCAACAAAACGAATCTTAGGCCCCTTTATATACCATATCATGTGTCCATATATGAAAATCCAATCATATCTAGGATAGACATACATTTTCATATTTAGAACTCATTGACTAGATAGGACTAGAACTTTTCTCCAATCCTATTATTATTAAGATCCCTAATATAAGCCAACCCTAACAATCTATCACGATCCACTCCCACATTTGGATATGAGTACGTGGCCAAGTCTAGCATACACCGCAGCATCGGCGATAGTACACTGTCTAGACCTCATTGCTAATCTCAAATCCAAATACACAGTATTTGATTACAAAATCATCTATTTGCTCTTTTAAAATAAATATTCAATCTTACAAATCCAATAATGCATCAAAATGATATTCGAGAACAAACCCGCTAAATATTTGAATTCAAGAACTATCTAATCTATCTTGAATCTAAGATCGGCCTCCAATTGTCTTTATCTCCTTTAGAAGGATCCATAGTGCAAATTAGCAAGTCACATAAAATTGTCAACAGATCCAGTCATTATTGGATTAAAGTACAACCATACTACAATAATGTGACTCGGCACAAAATAAATCCAGAAGATAAGGAGTAGTAAGATTTAACAATAAAAGAATATGTATATGAATTAGCATGATACAATCTAGAACATGTGAGAAACAATAAACATGTACAAGAAGACTACTAGACAATAAACATGTATAAACAATATACAAGCAAGACTAATGGGCAATGTGAACAAAATACTTCTTCGATATGGGAACGGCTGGGGTAATACGACACATCATCTTGATGGCTATCCACAATTAAGGTACGACTAAACATACGTGAGTCGTATGACTAGATATCCACAATTAACAATTTAGGGTTTGTTCACGTATCTACTTAGTACTTTCCCTCCCGACTCACTAAACAACAATGACGGGGCTTGGTACAACAATCCTATCGTGTTACAATCATGTCTTAATATAAATACTAACTCTAAACATGGTAAGGAATAACATTTATATTGTACTAAGAACATAAAGCAATATTATACTTGCCAGAAGTTAAGTTGTAGTCGATGTGTACAACACGAACGTGTTGACACGAAAAGTGGTCTAGATGCCACACTTCTAATAGATGGTCCCAAACGATGAAATGGACAATTTTATTGAGTCTAGAATAGTTCAATTAGCTATGGTCAATATAAAGAAGTCTATATTCGCAAGGAAATAGGAACGCACCATTAGTCACGATCAAGAATTGATATTCGAAGGAATTTACGTAAAAAAATACATAGAACTATTTTTAAAAACATGTATTATATTTGGAAACTAAATTTTATTAGTCAAAATATTTTTAGGTAATTATTTAAAAATCTAGAAAATCAATTTAAGTCTAAAATCCAATTTTGTCAAATATAATTTTACATCAAAACTATATTTTAATTAGACAGAAAATAATATAATATCATATTTAGGGATTCTAAATACAATTTGAAAATAGATGTAGGTCCACTTTTGTTACAAATATAATTATAACAATAATAATATAATTAATAACTAATGATATTATTATTAATAATAATATTTAATATTACTACTAATACTATAACCATAACACTCATATATATACACTATAATCTAATAATAATAATAATAATAATAATAATAATAATAATAATAATAATAATAATACTAATATGTATACACAATTATATACATGTACATGTAACTTATTAATATATTAAAATAACAAAATATCTATCTTATTACTGAGCAAATACATGTTAATAATATATTATTATATACAAAGCTATTTTTACTGCATCAAGAAGAGAGAGATTGAGAGAGTTTAAAGAAGAAGGAGAAGAAGGAGAGAAAGAGACAGTGAGAAAGAGTTCGAAAGGGACTGCCCACCAGAGCTCTGCGGAAGAGGCGCACGCATGTGGTGCTGCTTGGGGCAGAGCTATGAGTGGGGTGCCAAGGAATTGGGGACGATAAAGCATCCGATCGCTGGTGGTGCTTGCCGAGGTGCTCGAGATCGGCAACGATCTAGGGAGAGCACCTACGGTTGGCGGTTATAGAGACCGGATATCGGCTGCAAAGGTTGGCAACTAGCGCTAATTTGGTTGGTGGATGGAGGCGGTTGTCACGACCAGCACCCAGTGAAAGGGCACAAGAAGTGACAAAGTCTACAATATCAAAAGAAATAGCTACAATGCAAGACTACATGCAAGACTACATGCTTCTAGGTCCCTTTTTGTCAAAGTCAACCCTCGGTCAACTCTAGTCAAACCTGGTCAACACTGGTCAAACCTGGTCAAACCTGGGTCAACTAGTCCGTCTACTAATTTTTAGGTCATACACAAAATTATAGGTCATTTGGAGTTCGTTTGAGTTGAATTGGATCAAGTTTGACCCAAAGTTGACTTTTGTCAATTTGGTCAATTGTCGGCCAATTCGACTAAACTAGGCTCAAAATGACAAACCAAATCTGTCCTAGGACCCCTATAGTTATATTCACAACTACGATCCACTCTAAGAGGGTTCTCAAGCATAAATATCTATACACATATAGGTATATACACATACACATGTATTTACAATACAAGCCAAACTTTAACTCTAACAAATGATTGTGTGTGTGTGACCTGGAGATTACTGAAGTGAGTCAAATATGAGATTATAAAACAGCAAGCACAACCATGGCATACCATAATTTAATATACTATTATATACATATAAACAAATTGGAAGACTATGTATATATATATATATATATATATATGTATATCTATACTAATACTCAAATGGAAGAATAGCCAATGGTTTTGAAATAGTTTTAGTGAATCAAAATCTGGAACTAATCCCCCTCGACCCATTCTCAACATATATATAGGCTTGCAATGGGTTTCAACGGGGTCTTCTACATATATATATCTATATATATACATAGCTATAGAGAAAAGTGCAAATGCTCATAATTGATAGAAAAATATGAAATAAACCCAAGGGTTGGTTCCCACAAATCCAAAAACTCATGTACGTACTGAAAACTCAGATTTTATAAGTTAAGTTGCTGGAAATCAAAATATCGCATTCAAACTAAAAAATTCATATTTAAAGAAAACTCATTTTTTACACAACGACCCAAAATGAGATATACCCCAAATGAACCCGCGAAACTCGGCATACACGTTGGTCTCGACCCACGTGATGCGCTCGTATACTCTTAGGTTCGAAATCGTGTCCGTGTCGTGTCCACAGAACGCGTATCGGAATTTTTCGATACAGCGTGACAACGCGTACTTGTGCGTGCGTTCTCGCTCGTTTGAGCGCCGCACACAACGAAATGCTCCACGCTCGTGCACGTCGCTGGTTGGGTCCTAGGGTAGGTCTAGGACACGTCCACATAGCAACACGTCGCGCCGAGGCGACGGACGTAGCCCCCACCTGTGCTCAGCCTGCTGCGCGCGTGCGCGCGCCCGTGCGCCCTCGTGCTCACAGTTCCGCCTTCATGGCTCGCTCGTCGGGCCACGCCACGAATTGGGGTTAGTCCCTCGGGTAGTCTAGGTATAGGTCGACGTGTCCCAGGTCCTGGAACGGGTCTTTGCTGCGTCGTGTGCGCACACGAAGTCCGTTTCAGCGACAAAAATTAGCCTGAATGCACAGTGCGGCTGAGCGGTGCACGTCGGATTTCTCCGCGCTCGCTCAACGAAAAGACGTAAAATTTTACGAGCATGGGGGCATAGGTTGCCCTCACATGCTCAAGACATTTCATGCAAAAATACGGCCTGTGCATCGAGATACAACGCACTGACGGCAGGGCACGCACGGCCTCGTGCACGGGATCCGTGCACGTGCGTCCGATGCCCGAAACGCCGCTGTAACGTCATCAAAATCAAATCCGTCTTCTCAAAAGTTTATTAAAATAATATTATCTAATCATCTATGAATACAGAATCAAAAAACAGCAAATTTCTATCCTAAGCGGCATTTCGTCGAACACGTGCCGTAAAGGACCGACACGTGTCCGATACCGCCATCAAACAAAGTCAAAATCCAACCTTATTTTGTGGGCAAGTCTAGGGCACCTATATGGATACAAAAATGAAATAAATTCCAGAATTGCTATGGTAGATTAGGGTTTACCTATTGAGTGCCAAAAACTCAATGAACGGAGCCCCTCGGTTGTCGTGTCGGCCGATTCCTCTCAAGCAATCGCCTCCGCCTCCTCGTTAGAAATGCTCCAACAGATCCTCCTCTCCTCAACGAGTGAAATGGAGTTTGTTTGGGAAGAAACGGACTCCGGATGAAGGAAAAAGGAGTTTTGGAGAAGGGGATCTCTTATGGTTCATGACTTGTGGAGGCTAAAACTTTACAAATGAAATGAAGAGGGAGGGGGTACTGCTGTTGGGCGGCCAGGTATAGGTCTCTAGGGTTAGGGTTTCTCTTGGGCTAATTCTGTCTTAAGTAAGAATAAGGCCCAAGTCAAAAAGGCTAAAAAGGCTCGCATGAAAAAGGCTAAAAATCAATTAAAGCCTTAAAAAATAAACTCAAGCCTAAAATAAATTCTAGTAAATAAAAATAAAAATTCTAAGGCATGGTTAGGCTCCTATACAATGTCCACTAAGGTCAGTTGCTAGCACAACACAAGTCGAAATATCTGGAAAATCACAAAATGGCCAAAATGGCTAAAATAACTTAACAATCATTTAAACCACTCCAAAAATAGAAATTAAATCTAAATAATTTTAAAAACCTAAATGTGAATTTTAATTACATTATTAGGCTTCTAGTGAAGGTTGACTAAGGTCAAACTACTTATAATACCAAGTCACCAGTCTACAACCAATCAAATCACACTGCAATCAATCTAATTAATAAATAGATAAAAATTCAAATAAAAATCATAACAATTCAAATAATCACAATTACTAAAATATCCTTGAAATTGAAAAGTGAGTGTGATAAATCTACCCTCCTTAAAATAATTTTGTCCTCGAAATTAAGATGATCCTACTCCTTCTAGGTCAAATCCCCAACAATCATGGTCTTAAAAAACTTATCTAAATCATGCAGTTGGAAAGATATCATACATGATTGTGGCAGGTAATCAGTCCGGGGTCTCATCTAGCCACTATAGTCATACTAGATCAAAAGCAGACATATGGTATCAAACATACAAACAATATGGTAGGGTACAGTAATCATCAAGATATGATAAGGTATGGGTCAAGAACTCACCTCTACTAGGTCTGGTAGCTGGAACTCTCTTCCGAAGGTAGGCCTCGACTAGGGGCAGGTGTAGTAGGACAGTCTCGTATCTTGTGTGCAGTTGACCAATAAAATAGGCTCAATCCTAGTCTCTTCCTATATTCTTTCCATACGTGCCCAAGCTTCTCACAGAAAGTACAGGTAGGCACCTGCTCAACTGGCCTCTGTTGGACAGAAATCTAAACTGGATAGGGTGGTCTAGGCTGGAAGCCTGGGTACTCCTGAAGCTCTGGGTATAAACTGCTCCTCGCTCTCTTGGGACTAGGCTCTCCCTTCGAATGCATGTAATCCCACAACAGTTGGATACTAAGACTCTGCTCTCTTATAAGCTCAGTCTGAAGTCTTTGTACCTTCTGCACATCCTGAAGGAGTCTGTAAATATGAGCCCCATCCGGAATGGCATGGGGCACCACTCAAGGAGGCAAAGGAATGCCCTCAGTCTTCGGCTGAATTGTAGCCCTCTCCTGAAGGATAGGAGATGGAGGAAAATTCTCCGATGAGGCTACTAATACCTCCTTAGCAATAGAAGGGGAAATACAATCTCAGTCTCATCCGGAATTGCAGCTATGCACTAGGGACAGACTCTGGTCATGGGTGCCATTCTGGAAAAGATAAGGAAAAATAATAAATCATCGGACTGTAAGGCAGTCCATCATCTTATATAAAAACTGGTGATTATAAAAAAAAATAACTGAAATTAACCATAAAGCATTACTATTCTAAAGATGATCAAAATTGAAAGTTTAAAGCACGACTTGTCAATAGCACTGAAATCCAAGCACACTATATATATCTATAAGAAAATTTAGTCTCTATATGATCTAAGTTGATCAATTCCATGATGAATCGAGGTTTGGGCAAGATGGAGAACGAGGTCATTGAAGTCTGGGCACGAGCATCCAAGACTTGAAATCCATGTCACAATGGAATTAATTCAATTGAATAAGGTTTCAAACATTGGATGATAAGGAGAATGATCAAGTCGACTGGTCGCGATCAAGGGTTTAGAATTTAACACTATTAAAATCCTAAAGGATATTGCGAGGATATAGAAATAAGTCAATTTCCTTCTTTTGATAAGAAAGCTAAACGTGATACCTTGGGTTGACCTATTCAGTACAGTGCCTTGTCTTTCTAAAATATGTGAAAGACAAAAGCAAAAAGAGTTCAAAGACGATGCTATTGAGTACAATACGTGGTTCATAGACGACGAAAATAATTCAAGGAGAATTGCCAAAGCTGTCGTGGATGAGACTCTAGGACAAGTTTAACTATGCCTCTATCCACGTTGAGTAATATATGAAAGCGAACCAAAGTGCAATAGGTTGATCAGACCATCATACATCGATTCTGATTAGGTAATATGTTAGTGGGTCGACCCAATAAAATATGTCATGATCAAGCTCGAAAAAGAGATAAGCTTGCAAAACTAAGGCTAAATTAGCAGCATAAGGTAGGCAAAATATAAGTAAGGGAGGTAATGATGAAGAAGGAAAAAATAGTCCAAGATCCTTAACTAACCGGGTCAAGTAATCAAGATAAGGTACAAGGTTAAGCATTTAAGAAAACAAGAAGGACACCATCACATGTCGGGTCGAAAGAATTGAGTCATGGTTGGATCTCGAATTTAAGTCAGAAAGTATTTTAATATCATGGTAAGGGCTATAGTTTAGTCTTATTGACGAGAAAGTCTCATCAAGAAAATAGTGTACAAGGAGACATGTTTAGTGGGACATGATATATCTACATGAAGGTGGACTCGTCTAGGTCTTGCATGTAAAGTTTGTTGGAGGATAACAACTAGTATTACACTCCGAATATCAAAGTCACGGTAAGGAACGTCAAAGAATCTAAAATAGAAGGTAAGGGTTCAAGAGGTGACAATTAATACAAGAATAAAGGAAATAAAGTTGAAGCATGAAATAAATTTAATTAAGAATCCAGTGAAATAATTTAGGGACATAGTTCTAAAGGGAGAATACTATTAAGGAACGATCAAATACAAACGGTTAGAAAGTCACAATAAAAGATCTAGATTTGAGAAAAGGTTGAGTAAGTCAAGATTGAGATACAATCACATAGTTTGGCAAACGACTAACAACACTTGAGTATATACTACTATCATAGTCATGAGTGATATGGCAATTAGTGTGGAATACTTCTATCTCATTAAGGTTACCTTGGTGGCCTACCATTACATTCTTTTAAAAAGAAATTTCAAAATAGCTACCGCAATTTGTATTCACTCTAAGCCATCCAATCTAATCACGACTAACATTTAAATCTTTTCATAAATCTCATAGTAACTTTTATCACGTTACTACTAACATTTCCAAAATTTAACATTTTATTCCAAATTTAAACTCCAGAGTTAATGAATCATGAATCCATAAAATTCTATATCACTTCATAACTTTAAAATCTCCCAATTTGTCTCAAATAATCCTCAAGATAGAAAATTAGCTTATCATGACAATCTAGCACTTATAGCTCAGTATTTAACGCGCTTATCAACCATAATTTCTCTTTCTAAGTCATTGAAACATAATCACTACTTCTTAAACCAAAGTCTCTATAGATTTTTAAATCTTCAATAAATTGA